>OY731404.1:63616382-63753818 GCA_963425845.1 Sphenostylis stenocarpa
TTGGTGGTGCATGGTGCCACGGTCAGTGTTGGTGGTGCTAGTCTTGGTCATTTGTGGTGCTAGTCTAGGTCTTGGTCTTTGGTGCCATGGTGCGATCGTGGTGCTTATTGTGGTGTTGGTCCTGGTCTTGGTCTTTGGTGCCATGGTCTTGATCGTGGTGCTTATGGTGGTCGGTCATAATTGCATTCTGATCAATCATCTTGAATGTTAAGTGGATTTAATCGATTAAAACCAAGTTGTATCGATTAAAATACTACAAAAACACTTCTCTTAACATTTTAAGTGATTTTAATCGGTTATTTCGAAGATTTATCAGTTAAAACACTGACAAAAGGTTTTCAAAACTTTCTTTAATGAAAACAATCGGTTATTTCAAAATTATATCAGTTAAAAACTTGTTTAAGAAAGCTTTTGTTAAAATACTTTGTTTTTAACTGCTTAAACGGTTTTAGAGGCATTTTGCAAAATCTTTTAAGTGAAGAAACATCATGCAGCAGAAAAGATAAAAATGATTATACCTAAGCATAGCTGCGGACACACTAATCTCTCTATTCTTTTATCTAAGTGACTGTTGACCGCTACAAATTTGACTTTGACTTTATCTTTGACTTCATCAAATCAACAGGATCTTTGTCAGAGTATTTCAATAAGATCTTCATCACTTTCAATATCTAGTATTGAATAATTGATTCTTTATTATGATTATGTGCTTTTTAACAGGTTGATAACATGCTCAATCGATTAAATTGTCTGAAAATTTTGAAATTATGTGTTTTAATCGATTGAAATTGCGAAATAATCTGTTGATTTTCTGATTCTCAATCTCTATTCATGATGTATTACCAGTTTAATCGATTAAATAAGTTTTTAATCGATTTATTTCACTAACTTTGTTGCTCTATATGCTTTTCTTTTACAAAACAATCGATTAAATCTTCGATTCAATCGATTTAATCCACTTTTGATACTCTGCATGTTTTACTTTTACAAATCAATCGATTAAATCTTCGATTCAATCGATTTATTTTACTTGTGGTGATCTGCATCTACATCTGTAATAGAAAATCAATTGATTTTATGGAAAATCAATTGGTTAATTTCTTCTAGGGTTAGTAGTGGATGCGTTGCCTCTAATCACTTATTGCAGATTGAGTTGAGTGCCTTTACAACTGGGAACAACTTCAGCTACTCTCTTAAATGCCATAGTTATCCAATAAAAGCTGAATGACTGTGATTGGATATCAGATGTGAAGGTAATTAAGTAGCACAGTAACAATTCTCTCTCTCTCTCTACTTTTACCATCTCTGCGCATAAAGCAGAACAACAGTAAATCACTAAAGACAAAATTAACTTTTCACAGAAGATGAAGGGTCCAGGTTTTCTCATTTCATTTTAGCATGCAATAGTTGTTCGAAAAACTCGTACTCTCTCCTTAAAAATATTCTCTCTTCTTTGTTTTTCTATTCATCTCACAAAAATAACATGTTCAAGCGCACCAAATCCGGGAGGAAGAAATTCAGCAAAGGAGAATCCTCAGCTGCTGTGCAAGAAATATCAGGAGGAGGGCGCATTGAATCCT
Source organism: Sphenostylis stenocarpa (assembly GCA_963425845.1). Classification (NCBI taxonomy): domain Eukaryota; kingdom Viridiplantae; phylum Streptophyta; class Magnoliopsida; order Fabales; family Fabaceae; genus Sphenostylis; species Sphenostylis stenocarpa. Next base: position 63,617,963 of record OY731404.1, read on the forward strand.
GGTTCAATGGGAACCAAGAAAAGATGGACTTATTTATTCACGAAATGAGCAGGAAACAAATTAATATACCCAAGGTTCTGAAATTTTCGTGGTTGGATGCTGAAGGATTCAGAGGTGTTTGGAAACTGCTGCAACACCAGAAACTTCAGAAGTTCCTTGAGCTCAATGGTAAAATCTATCCTGACCTTATCAAAGTTTTTTTCACTAATCTGTCATTTGAAGGGTCTACACCAAAAACTCAAGTCAAAGGAGTGGAAATAGAAATTACTCCCACTGTCTGGAAAGATGTTGCTGGTCTCAAGGATGAAGGAGTAAAAGTCACTAAAGGGTATACCTCTGATGTGGACAAATTCAACAAAGTCCAGTACTTTCGCTCTTGTTTGAGAAATAAGCGTGACTCTGTGAGTTCCTTCAACACTGGAAAGCTAAAGCTGGAAGAAAGGATTCTTGCGTTCATAGTGGCCTGGCAGCTTACTCCCAGGGGGAGCAATCATGCAGTACTGAATGAAGGGGATTTGGTACTGATGTATTGTATTCACCATAGAATCAGAGTAAACTGGGTTTTTGTCATCAAGGACTATATGATCAAAGCAAAAAGGGTAAGTGATTTTAGGTTTCCTTATGCAATCTTGGTCTCTAAATTTCTGACTCATTTTGGTATTGACTTGGAAGGAGAATTGGCTGAAACCATTCGCCCCACAAATGAAGTTAACAACTCCATCCTTCATAAAATGGGATTCATCAAGATTGATGGTGATTGGATTTCAAAAGAAGAAGCTGGGAGAGAAGAAGAAGAAGAAGAAGAAGAGGAAGATGTGAATACTGGTGAACCGAGTACTGCTGAAGTAAGGCAAACAGATCCTATGAAAGATGTCATGGAAGAACAGTCTCCATTGGAAATGATTCCTTATATTGTACAACCTGACTGTGGCATGCCTCTTTCGCAATTCGAACGGACTATGTTGCGTCAAATGAATGAAATGCAAACAAATCAGAGAAGACACATGGAGATGACATTTGCTCTGCAAACTCGTCAGCATCGACTCTATGAAGACTCCATTGCCAGATTTCAGCATATTGATAATCAACTGGAGGATATCTTCAACAGAATGGGAGACCTCCAATTCAATCAGGGTCCCTGGGATGGTGATGAATGAAGTTTAGTTTTAAATGCTTTTGTTCTCTTTGTCTCTTTTCTTTGTTTTTTTGTTTTGGGTACCTACGTGGTACTGTTGGACTGTAACTAAACATTTTTTTGATGAAGTCAAATAGGGGGAGAAGTATTTGCTTATAACTGACACTACACACACATCACAAAATTATATATGTCTCTGTTCTGTTATTGTGTTTGCAGGTGCAGTGGTTATTTGTCTCCATCAAATAGGGGGAGATTGAAGCACTTGTTGGATTTGATGAAGACATATAGAGTTTATAGAACTTATTTAGCTTATTTTGTGGGTGTGTAGGTGAATAGGTTATAGGGTTAGAATTTAATCTCTTGATGGTTTCAGTAAATCTTGTGATAAGCGCCTTGAAATGATGCATCTCATTGAACTTATTTTACTGCATGAAAAACAAACCGTTAAGCATTAAAAGAACAAACTAAGTTTTTCAATCAATTAAAAGAAGTTTTCAATCTGTTAAAATGACTTAACATAGGAAGTGTTCATATATAGTCGAAATTTTAATTGATTGAATCGCAGAATCAACAGGTTAAAAAGTTCTTAATGATTTTTCAAATATTAAAGGTTTCGCATTTTCAATCTATTGAAATTAGTTTTAATCTGTTGAAATAGAGAGATCATTTTTTTCATTCTAAGGTATCACAGGATTTCAATCTGTTGAAATATCTTTTAATCGATTGAAACAGAGAGTAACCATTTTTTTCTAAACTGTTTCAATCCATTGAAAACTCGAATTAATCGATTGAATGAGTTTTTAAATAAAATCAATCGATTGAAACATCGTTTTAATCGATTGAAAAGCATTCTGATCGATCACAACTCAATTCTGATCGATCATATCTGGTTATGATCGGTCATAATGTCATTCTGATTGGTCATCTGCTACTCCAAGTCATTTTTAATCAGTTGAATCTATCAGGTTCTCTGTTTTACTCTATAAATACAGTTTTGATTTCTCTTTTGAATACACAATTTAGAAAACAATTGAAAGCAATCTTAAAGCTCTCATATACGTGCCTTTCTCTGTGCATTCATAAACTTTTCATATCATAAGGCGTTTAGATCAAGATTGTTGAAAGATAATCAAAGAGAGAAAGTTCTGAGTTAGAATTGCTTCTGGACTTCTATAGTGTTAAAGCTACAGTCCAGGTTTTTTCTTTTCATTTACTTGTATAAAGTGTAATTGTGTAGATTGGGTTTGAATCTGCACTGGTTACAGTAATTGGATTTGGTTACTGGGTGGTTATTCAAGAGTCTATCTTGTGGGTTTGTGAGATAGTTCTTGGGGTAGATTGGTGTATATCTACTGGTTGTAATTTTCACTTGGACTTAGTGGAACTTGGCAGATTTGTCAAGAACTGGATGTAACTCTGGGAAAGAGTGAACCAGTATAAACTTTTGTGTTGAATTTCTGCTTTCATCTCTTTACAATTCTTGCTTATATTCTTGCTTTGTTTAAAACCAAATCTTCCGAACAAAAGATTGAAAAAGATTAATCATTCTTCCAAAGGAAAGTGTGTTTTTCGAAAAAGTTTTATAAAGTTCAATTCACCCCCACTCTTGAACTCAACCATTAATTCTTACACACTTCTGGAACTCCAGTTTGCATTGTTTTGAATTTCCTCAGTTCGATATGGTGCCCACCTTGGAGGAGTACGGAATTATGCTGAAATGGCCCAAATCGGCCGGGGTCCATATCCACCACGGGGCATATACTCCTGCAGCACAAGTCGCTGCCATCATTCAACTATCGTTCTGGCAGACTACCCTGATAGGAAAAGGGAACATCTAGGGTTGGAAAGTCTCAATGTTAGAAGACCATCTGTCTGATTTGGCTGAAAGGACAGAATGGGTTGCTTTTAACAAAACCCTGGCCTTAATCATATTTGGAACGATCTTGTTTCCCTTCCACCTCGACATAGTGGATCAAGCCGTCATGGACGCCTTCTTCGCCTGGGACGTGAACTCGAAGAGTCCCTTGCCTACAATTCTTGCCGACACCTTGCTCTCGGTGAAATTCTGCCGCCAGAAGCAAGGAAAAACACTTCGTTGCTGCTCTTCACTGCTCTTTGTGTGGGGCATTACACATTTTTACGCCTCTAGTCACATGGGGATGTTCCCCGACCCTTTGAGGAGCTTCTCCAAAATCCCTCTCCAATGATGCTTAACCTCAGAGTGGAAGAACGAGTTGGAACAATGGGACGCCAACAATTTATCCTGGGTCTGCCCTTGGTTCCGACCCGGTCTAGTCCTCATCAGGTGTGGAGACTATCCGAACATACCCTTGATAGGACTCAGGGGATGCATAGCCTACTCACCTAGAGTAGCTATGAGACAGCTCATGAGGACTCAAACTACAATTTCTCGAGGGGAACTTGGAGGACTGTGTTTCTTCGGAGACCCATGCACAATTGCCAACTCACTAGCCGTGAGAAAAGCATGGGAGAAACCAGTCTTTATGGGAGATAGAGAGCTAGGAAAAGCTCGAGTGGCTATCTCCGGTGACTATGAGGTGTGGAGAAAAAAAGAGGGATGTCTCAACCATCCACCTCACTCGTTACAAGCGCCAATAGTGAAGAGCTGCAGGCTCAAGTTGGTGCCTTGACCCAGAGGATAGAAATCATGGGAGCCCAGATGAGGGCCCTTGAGGAGAGAGAGCAAGAATCTATCCTACCCATTAATGGTCTGCAAAGGCAATGCAAGAAAAAGGATCATGAAATAGAGCGCCTCAAGGACTAGTGTGCTGACTCTAACGAGCACGCTATCCGAGCATCCAAAGCTGCCAGAACTAGTTCGGATAGCCAACTCCAAGAAATAACCGCCAAATCAGCACGCCTTGAGGCCGAATCAGCAAAACAGGCTCAGACGATCAAGGAGTGTAGACCCCAAATCTTGCCCCGCCTCCGAATAAAGAGTAAAAGACCTCCTGTTCGAAGATGGAAGAAGCCTAACAAGCCACTAGGAGAGACTATTAGGCCCCATACTAGGATAGGAGGGATTTTCGGCACGAAAATAAGGTTTCTCGCCTTTTGGGGATGAGACCGCCGTCTCGAAATCGAGGCGGTCTCGTTTGGCGAGACGGCGGTGTTGCCACTTTGGCATGGCGAGAAGGCGGTCTCGTTTGACGAGACGACGGTCTCGACCTGTCAGGCGCGAAAAACTATAAATAGGGGGCTCCCTTCCCTCATTTCGACACACCACACACAGTTCCTCCTCCTTCTCTCTAGAATTTCTCTCTCTAGAACCCCTCCGAAGCATTTTCGTAGTTTCTGAGCGTCTTTAAGAGTATTTTTGAGCGTTTCAAGAGGTTTACGAAGCTGTGTAGAGTGAAGGGCTGCCAAAAAGCACCCAAGTTATTAATGAATTAAATAGAAAAGCTTGCCTCGGAGGTTTCTATACTCTCTCTCTCTACTTTACTGCTTTAATCTTCATTATGCAATAGAAGCTAGGGCCATGTAGTCATAATTTTAATTCCGCAAATAAAAGGGTAAAAACATATTTTTCCAGTTTAATCATTTACATAAAGCTGGCCTGTCATAGGGAACCCGAAAGGGGCGTCATAAAGAAACTAACACTTTCTTTATATGTAACTAACTCCCTTACCCAACTCTGGTTCTAACGACCAAAGTTGGTTTTTTGAAAACCAACGCCTTTTAATCCCTTTTCCGATGTTTTCGGTAAAAACATCGGTGGCGACTCCACAGAACCTTTCAAAACTAGCTTTTGGATTAGCCCGGTTATCAGACAATCCAAGAGCGCCTTTTCGAAAACCTCGCCCATAGGTTCAGCCCGGTTATCGGACAACCTAAAGGCGTTGTAACCACCAATAAAAATGCGAAAATCAAGAGGGTCAAAACCATCGCGTCGCTCCGACCGCCTCGTTTTGATGGCAGTGACAGATGGCGACTCCACTGGGGAAGCCTCAAGAGTTGATCCCATTTAGTGATGGACCGGCTTAAAAAATAAATAAACCAAGAAAATAATGCTTTTGCCCTTACCTTGTATTATAACATGTTTTACGGTTTGGCTTTAAATAACTGTTGTTTGTTTATACTTACGCAATTGTTTGAGATACAAACTGTACACAAACCCTTGCACACAACAGTTCCCTCTATACCCGGGGGCAAGTGAGAAATCCATAGGGAGTGGGTGGTAGGTACGGTTCACTGTAGTGATGGCCTTGTGCCCACCGGTGTGATCGGAAACCACCACTCAAGGTGATAATCTTCCTCTTTTGGCAACAAGACTGACTATGGCCTTAGTGCTAAGCATGGTCGGAAGGCTAGAGAGTGGGGACCCTATAATGGGGGCACCTTGGGGGCCTTAGCCTGGTGAGAACAGTTAGAACCTACCCTCGCCAATGCACTTTTCTGCAGGAAAACCCTACCTCGTGATAAAAACGAATTCTCGCCTGTTCGTGGATGATCGAATTGTGTGTGCATATGATTGTTGCATTTGTTTGTTGCATAGCATAACCAAACAACAACAAAAATCACAACAAATATTTTTACAATAAACACCCTTATCTCGGACAGTCTGCCTTTTAGCTAGCCTGGTTTCAGGTTCTTTGCAAGCTAAGTAGCCACGCAGTTCCGACAAAAGAGATAAGGGACGCTAACTATTCTTTCACATAAAGCTGCATTTTATCTCGGACAGTCTGCCTTTTAGCTAACCTGGTTTCAGGTTCTTTGTAAGCTAAGTAGTCACGCAGTTCTGACAGAAGAGATAAAAGGCTATAAAATAAAAAGCAATAAAAATCAAAATAAAAATCCGTTTCCAAAACCATAAATAGGACCTGGTCCAAAAATATTACGCCCATAAAACATTCATATAGATAGTTTATTCTACAAAAAAAAAATATACGCAATTACCATACATCATGTAGAAAAACATGATAAATAGGAAAATAAACACTCACATTCATTCAAATAAGCATCATTTTCATAAGACATGCATTTTGGTTTTAGAAAATGGAGGGGACTAGTAGACAGCTAAAGAAGGTGGATATTCCCCGTTACCATACTGAGAAGTTGGAATGGCTTAGCGCGGTAATGCCACCAGAGGTCCGCGTCGATTTTGAAAAATCCTATGGACGGATTTTAGACCTACTGAAGATCTGTGTCGATCAGGTGTTCCTCAGGGTATTAATCCATTTCTGGAACTCCAATCTGCGATGCTTCGAATTTCCGCAGTTCGACATGGTGCCCACCTTAGAGGAGTATGAGACTATGTTGAAATGGCCCAAATCAGCCGGGGTCCATATCCGCCACGAGGCATACACTCCTGCAGCACCGGTCGCTGCCCTCATCCAACAACCTTTCCGGCAGAGTACCCTGATAGGAAAAGGGAACACCTGGGGTTGGAAAGTCTCGATATTGGAAGACCACCTGTCATACTTGGCTGAAAGGGCAGAGTGGGTTGCCTTCAACAAAACCCTGGCACTAATCATTTTTGGAACGATCTTGTTCCCCTTCCACCTCGACACAATAGATCAAGCCGTCATGGATGCCTTCTTCGCCTGGGACGTGAACTCAAAGAGTCCCTGCCTGCAATCCTTGCCGACACCTTGCTCTCGGTGGAATTCTGCCACCAAAAGCAAGGAAAAACACTTCGCTGCTGCTCTTCATTACTGTTTGTGTGGAGCGTCACGCACCTGTACGCCTCCAGTCACATGGGGATATTCCCCGATCCTTTAAGGAGCTTCTCCAAAATCCCTCTCCAACGACGCTTAACTTCAGAATGGAGGGACGAGTTGGAACGAAAGGACGCCAACAGTTTGTCCTGGGTCTGCCCTTGGTTCCGACCTGGCCCAGTTCTCATCAGATGTGGAGACTACCCGAACGTACCCTTGATAGGACTCAGGGGTTGCATAGCCTATTCACCTAGAGTAGCTATGAGACAACTCATGAGGACTCAAACTACCATCTCTCGGGGGGAACTCGGAGGACTGTGTTTCTTCGGAGACCCATGCACAATCGCCAACTCACTAGCTGTGAGAAAAGCATGGGAGAAACCAGTCTACATGGGAGACAGAGAGCTAGGAAAAGCTCAGGTGACTGTCACCAGTGACTACGAGGCGTGGAGAAAAAGAAGAGGGATGGCTCAACCATCCACCACACCCGTTACGAGCGCCAATAATGAAGAGCTGCAGGCTCAAATTGATGCCTTGACCCAGAGGATAGAAACCATGGGAGCCCAGATGAGGGCCCTTGAAGAAAGAGAGCAAGGATCTATCCTCACAATTGACGGTCTGCAAAGGCAAGGCAAGAAAAAGGATCATGAAATAGAGCGCCTCAAGGATCGGTGTGCTGACTCTAATGAGCAAGCTATCCGAGCATCCAAAACTGCCAGAACCAGTTCGGATAGCCAACTCCAAGAAATAACCGCCAAATCAGCACGCCTTGAGACCGAATCATCAAAACAGGCTCAAATGATCAAGGAGTTGTCGCAAGAGCTCACCAAGACTCGGTTAGACATACGCCAAGAGCGAGAGACCAACCGGAGACTCAACAGAAGTCTCGCTGAGCTACGCTGCAAAGAAAAAGACGGGCTAGCTCAGTACGGCCAGGTACTGCAAGAGAAAGACCGAGCCGTTGTGAAGCTCGATGAACTACAAGCCTTGGTCGTTCATTAAGAAGCGAAGATCAAAGAGGCTCAAAAGTATAGTGAAGATATGAGCCAGGCGGTCCGAAAACAAAGCGAAGCACTTGCTCATCATGTCCGGGAAGCCGAAAGAGAACTACAGAGAGATCAAGACCCGCTTGTGGGTTTCTTTAAGGTTTTCCTTTTTTGCCAAAAGTTGTTTCGTAGTATGGAATAGGGGAATGTACACCTTCTATTGAATGAATGAAATCTTCTTCTTTATTCAACGACTGTCTACTTGCATGCATAAACATTCATTTGCATATTTAATTTCCCCTCCTTCACGCTTAATAAATAAAGATAATAAAAAGGAAGGATTAACTAACACGTCTTCCAAATCAGAAGAATGGAGAGAAAGTCATTCCTAATAAAGCTTATGGTCGACTCGCCGCAAGAGGAAAATAAACCTCGACCATTGGTCCTCAAGAATAAAGAAGAGGGGGCAAGGACACCAGTGCGACTATTTATGCCACGTCCTTTCCCCTACGAAACAAATAAAGTTGTACCGTGGAGATATGGGGAATCTTCACCAATAAAGGAAGAAATAACAAATATAGCCGGCATTGGGGGCATGACTAGAAGTGGAAGAATCTACTCCCCCAAGGACTTACATGAAGAGGTCCTCAAAAATAAAGGAAAAAATAAAAAGACCGAAGAAGAAAAAGAAAATAAAGAATCCAAGGAGGAGACAGAGGAATTACTCCAGTTTATAAGGCAAAGTGAGTATTTCATTATAGACCAGCTCAATCGTACACCTGCAAAGATAACATTGTTATCTCTGATAATGAGCTCGGAACCGCACAGAAACGCCCTGCTGAAGGTCTTGAGCGAAGCGCACGTACCTCATACTATATCCCAAGAAAAGGTTGAGAGGATCGTTAGTCACATCACGGCAAGCGATCACCTCACCTTCACAGAGGAAGAACTCCCTCTCGAGGGGTCAAAACATAACAAGCCCTTGCATATCTCGGTTAAATGCAAGGAGTACGTCATCGCCAAAGTTCTTGTGGATAGCAGGTCATCCTTGAACGTACTCCTTGAACGTCATCGCCATCGTCAAGAGCTACCCTAGTCATTAGGAGAACTTTTTCTTCGTTTAAGGGATGTAAACCCCATGATTGTTAGAGATTATCCCCCAGGGCTAGCCCGACCCCCGGGCATTTTAGGGCACATATTCCCTTATTAATTAATAAAGGATGATTCTTACAATCTGCTTCTCTTCTTTCTATTTCTGACTAGACCACACAAACAACCCTGTCTAAGTAAACAAAAAAGAAGAAAAATAAAAAGCGCATTCAAATAATCAACATTTACCATTGCTATTATCATCAAGCTAGTTGATTAGAAGCACATAAAAATAAGATTTCACCTCATCCATAAAGAAAGTCATGCTTCGCCAATATTGTGAACAAAAATAAATACACAAAAAAAAAGAGAGAGAAAAGCCCAGAGAAGCCAAAAGGCCAAAGAAAAGGGCAAACTACCCGGTAGGAAACCCACTAAGGGGGCTACGCAAAAGATAGGGTCGACCTGGTAGGATACCCGAACAACAATAAAGGGTAGCCTAGGCAAAAGTTAGGGTTACAAAATAAGGTCCGCTAGGATTCTCCAAAATATTACAAAAAAGCAGGAACCTAGACAAAAGTTAGGGCCAAGCACAATATCCTAGTTCGAAAACCCAGAGGGCGATCTAGGGAAATCAGCTAGCCATTAAAAAGCAATGGGGATAAAACCAAAAGGCACAAGTACAAAAAAGAAAGGAAATTGTTTGCTTAGAGAAAAGCTTAAACACCTAGGTCTAACCTTAGCCAACCATTCTTACAAAACCTTTATCAAAAAAAAAATTAACCCTCTAAAACACAAGCCATTGAATTTTCCTCTTTGTTTCCTTTCTCTTGACCCTCATAATAATATTCTAGTAATTAATTTGGGAATATGGAGGCATATAGTCAACAAGAGGATTGAAATCCCTAAAGTGAGGAAAAAGGGGCACTACATGACAAAGAGTGCGCTACAAAAAAAAAAGAAAAAAGGAAAACAGAAAGAAAAGAGGAAAAACAAAATGACTCTTCGGCCACAAGAAGTCCGGCATGGTACAGCACGTACGAAAGCACAAGATTAGAGGGCACTCGGCACTACAAGACACGTCGGTTAAATCCTTCTGAAAATTTAATCAAAGTAGGCATTATAGGACATCAAACATGAAAACATTGCATGCATAAAATGTTTTTGAACCAGGTCCTATTTCCTTTCTAAAAAAAAAAAAAAACCCTAAAATTCGAGACTGCCGTCTCGGTCCCCCTGCAAGTTGAGAACGCCGTCTCGACTTAGGCGAAAATGAGACTGCCGTCTCGCTTAAACCCTAAGCCGAGACTGCCGTCTCGACCTATAGCAGACTCGAGACCGCCGTCTCGCCTTCCCACACGGCGGTCTCGAATTTGAAAATTTTCCTATAAATAGGAGGCGCGCTTGGGGGGTTCCTCACAACTCTCCTTGCCTCCAGAACCTCCATTTCTCAGATCTTACACTCCCAAACACTTCCTGGTCAACATGTTCGGTAGAAGCGCCTCAAGAAAGAGAAGGAGCACTGCCAGTGCCAGCAATTCTGCGGCACCGCCACCCAAGGACCCCTCTCAGCTGTCACCACAGCATCAAGCCCGCCTCGAGAACATCCGGACTTATCCGTGGCACCCGATGCTCAAGCTCGACTTCAGCATCTTGGCTGAGTTTGGGTGGGAGGACGATGTCCGAACCCACATAGACAGCATCGGGTGGGGCTTTCTGCTGCAACCTCCACCCACACATGCGTACCCACAGGCGGTACTCGAGTTCCTGGCCTCCGTTTCCTACGCTGAGGTCCCCTCCATGGTCCCGGGCCTGCAGCCCACCAAGATGGTGAACTATTTTATGGGTGGGGAATACCGGACTACCACCCTCGATGAATTCAATGTGGGCATTGGATTCGTCCGGCCCAAGGACGTACTAACTCGGGGATACCGCGAGGCCATCTGCTCTCGGCCCGCCAACCTCACCGCCTCCGAAATGTGGCACGAGCTCACAGGGGCAACCACGCTGCCTACACTGATGAGGGGCTCCGCGCTTCCCCCAGCACTCCGCATCTGCCACAAGCTGCTGGCGGGAACCATCCACGGGAGGAAGGAGAGTCAGGGTAAGATAACCCTCCCTGACCTCTTTATACTTTACTGCATGAGCCAAAGGCGGTGCTACAACCCTGACTACTTCTTCCTGAGGGCCCTTAAGGACTTTGGGAACAGATCAACGGGGGTCGTCCTCATGGCTCCTCTTATCACTCCCCTGGCAGAAAGATGGGGGTGCCCTGACCGGGAAGAGCTGGCCTCCAACTTGCGACCCGAATCCATCAACGGGTCAGTCCTGGTCAGCATGGGGATGCTGATACGCCATGGGACCGAGTTGGTCCTTCATCCCTCGCTGGATTTTGCACTAGACCTCCAGGGGCTCGTGGCGATGCAAGATATCCCCACACCTCCCAAGTTCCAGCAGCAGCAGCAACAACAACAGCAACAACCACCACCGTACACGGACGATTTCGCCGGCCTAAACCGCAACATGAATGATTTGCGCCGGCAGTTCGACCAGATGATGGTGCGGCAGGAGCAACAGGCCCAAAGGCAGGAAGCCTACAACACTCGGCAGGAGGAGATTTATCAGCACCAGCAGGTGATGCGGCAGGAATGAACAACATTCCAACAAGAATACTGCGACGAAGTCCGAGAGCAAGCAGACTTCCGGTATCACCTCTACCAGCAATTCCCCTTCGGATCGTCTCCAGATGATAGCCCTTAGGGATTGTACTTGCCAAAATAAAACGTGGTTGTAATAAAATCTCCTTATAAATAAAATTTTATTTCATGCATCTCTTTGCCACCTTTTGCAAAAGCTAGCGTAACAAAAAAGCTTAAAAGGGAAAAAAGGCATACGCTCAATAAGAAAAGCCAAAATCCGAAATCGCGAGAAAAAAGAGATAAAACCGCGAGAAAAAGGCTGGATTGAAGACAAGCCACTCACCTTGATCAACAAAACTTTGACTACCAAGTAAAAGTCGAACGATAAACAAGATAACCCGACCAATCAGCAAGATTCGGACGATCACCACAAAAAGTCAAAGGCAAAGAGTCCCCAACAACCAACAAAGCTGGATGAAACTCAAAATCCCCGGCACAACCCGGATGAACATTCAAAGAGGTCCAAGTACATCTACCAACGCAGAAATCACTCCCCAGGGAGTCGGCGCATGAGCTAGAGCAGTAAGCCGCCACCATAGCCAAAGGATTAGCTACCGCAAGAAGGGGCATCCAGAGGCACCAAACCAGACGAGGGTTCGTACTCGTCAACCAAGGGGTCAGCTACCGCGTCAAAGGAGCATCCCGAGGTTTCACAATGGCGCATGAGCTAGAGCAGTAAGCCGCCACCATAGCCAAAGGATCAGCTACCACAAGAAGGGGCATCCAGAGGCACCAAATCAGACGAGGGTTCGTACTCGTCAACCAAGGGGTCAGCTATCGCGTCAAAGGAGCATCTCGAGGTTTCACAACGGTGCATGAGCTAGAGCAGTAAGCCGCCACCACAGCCAAAGGATTGGCTACCGCAAGAAGGAGCATCCGGAGGCTTAACACCAGATGGGGGTGTATACTCATCGGGCCTTACAAAAGGGGGCTCACCAGACGGGGGTTCATACTCATCAAACACCAGATGGGGGTGTATATTCATCAGGCCTTACAAAAGGGGGCTTACCGGACGGGGGTTCATACTCGTCAAACCAGATGGGGGTTCGTACTCATCAGCCGAAGGGGTCAGCTACCGTCAGAAGGAGCATCCCGGAAGCGCACAACATTTCCCCAGAGGACCATCCGCCACAAAGACGGAGCATCTGAAGGGTGTCCGGGCAAGTGGGTCAACTCCTTTACCTTCCTGTCAATCTGTCTGGCACAACAGGCCAACAGCCGACAAGTCAGGTAAAGGGGGGGCAGCTGTAGACCCCAAATCTTGCCCAACTTCCAAATAAAGAGTAAAAGACCTCCTGTTCGAAGATGGAAGAAGCCTAACAAGCCACTAGGAGAGACTATTAGGCCCCATACTAGGATAGGAGGGATTTTCGGCACGAAAATAAGGTTTCTCGCCTTTTTGGGGACGAGACCGCTGTCTCACCTCATGCAAGTGGCGAGACCGCCGTCTCGTTTGGCGAGACGGCGGTCTCGCCACCTGCGAAGGGTGAGACAGCGGTCTCGTTTGGCGAGACGGTGGTCTCGCCACTTTGGCATGGCGAGATGGCGGTCTCGACCCTGTCAGAGGAGACGGCGGTCTCGACCTGTCAGGCGCGAAAAGCTATAAATAGGGGGCTCCCTTCCCTCATTTCGACACACCACACATAGTTCCTCCTCCTTCTCTCTAGAATTTCTCTCTCTAGAACCCCTGCGAAGCATTTTCGGAGTTTCTGAGCGTCTCTAAGAGTATTTTTTAGCGTTTTGAGAGGTTTACGAAGCTGTGTAGAGTGAAGGGCTGCCAAAAAGCACCCAAGTTATTAATGAATTAAATAGAAAAGCTTGCCTCAGAGGTTTCTATACTCTCTCTCTACTTTACTGCTTTAATCTTCATTATGCAATAGAAGCTAGGGCCATGTAGTCATAATTTTAATTCCTCAAATAAAAGGGTAAAAGCATATTTTTCCGGTTTAATCATTTACATAAAGCTGGCCTGTCATAGGGAACCTGAAAGGGGCGTCATAAAGGAACTAACACTTCCTTTATACGTAACTAACTCCCTTACTCAACTCTAGTTCTAATGACCAAAGTTGGTTTTTCGAAAACCAACGCCTTTTAATCCCTTTTCCGATGTTTCCGGTAAAAACATCGGTGGCGACTCCACAGAACCTTTCAAAACTAGCATTTGGATTAGCCTGGTTATCGGAAAATCCAAGAGCGCCTTTTCGAAAACCTCGCCCATAGGTTCAGCCCGGTTATCGGACAACCTAAAGGTGTTGTAACCACCAATAAAAATGCGAAAATCAAGAGGGTCGAAACCATCACGTCGCTCCGACCGCCTCGTTTTGACGGCAGCGACAAGGAGTTGTTGCAAGAACTCACCAAGACTCGGTCAGAAATACGCCAAGAGCGGGAGGCCAATCAGAGACTCAACAAAAGTCTCGCTGAGCTACGCTGCAAAGAGAGAGACGAGCTATCTCAGTACGACCAAGTACTACAAGAAAAGGATCGGGCCCTTGCAAAACTCGATGAACTGCAAGCCTTGGTCGTCCATCAAGAGGCGAAAATCAAAGAGGCTCAAAAGTACAACGAAGAAATGAGCCAGGCGGTCTAGAAGCAAAGCAAAGCACTTGCTTGTCACGTTCGGGAAGCCGAAAGGGAATTACATAGAGATCAAGACCCGCCTGTGGGTTTCTTTAGGCTTTCCCGTTTCTGCCAAAAGTTGCTTCGTAGTATGGAATAGGGGAATGTACACCTTCCAACGGATAAATGAAATTTTTCTTTATTCAACAATTGTCTACTTGCATACATGTCATTCATTTGCATATTTAATTTCCCTCCTTTATTCTTAATAAATAAGATAATAAAATGGAAGGATTAATTGACATGTCTTCCAAATCAGAAGAATGGAGAGAAAGCCACTCCTAATCAAGTTTGCCCCAACGGTCGACTCGTCGCAAGAGGATAATAAGCCTCGACCGTTGGTCCTCACAAATAAGGAAGAGGGGGCAAGGATACCAGTGCGACTATTTATGCCACGTCCTTTCCCCTACGAATCAAATAAAGTTGTACCGTGGAAATATGAAGAATCTTCACCAATAAAAGAGGATATCACGAATATAGCCGGCATTGGGGGCATGACTAGAAGTGGAAGAGTCTATTCCCCCAAGGACTCATAAGAAGATGTCCCCAAAAATAAAGGAAAAAATAAAAATACCGAAGAAAAAGAAAATAAAGAATCCAAGGAGGAGATATAGGAATTACTCCAGTTTATAAGACAAAGCGAGTATTCCATTATTGATCAGCTCAATCATACACCTGCAAAGATAACCCTGTTATCTCTAATGATGAGTTCGGAACCGCACAGAAACGCCCTGCTGAAGGTCTTGAGCGAAGCGCATGTACCTCACTCCATATCCCAAGAAAAGGTTGAGAGGATCGTCGGTCACATTATGGCAAGCGATCACCTCACCTTCACAGAGGAAGAACTCCCCCTCGAGGGATCAAACCATAATAAGCCCTTGCACATTTCAATCAAGTGCAAGGAGTACCTCATTGCCAAAGTTCTTGTGGATAACGGGTCATCCTTGAACATGATGCCCAAGTGCACACTAGACAAGTTGACTATCCAAGGAACCCGCCTGCGCCCAAGCAGCACTATCGTTCGAGCCTTCGACGGATCAAAACGAGAAATAGTGGGGGATGTTGATTTGCCAATCCAAGTTAGACCTACTATCTTCAACGTCGATTTCCATGTAATGGATATTACTCCAGCATACATTTGTCTCCTCGGCAAGCCTTGGATTCATGACGCTAAGGCAGTTCCTTCAAAGCTCCACCAGAAAGTCAAATTCATAGTGGATGACAAATTGGTCACGGTCCAAGCAGAAGATGATATCCTGATCAGTGGACCGTCCACCCAACCTTATGTGGATGCGGCTGAAGAGGCCATTGAAACATCTTTTCAAGCGCTCGAAATTGCCAGTATAGAAAGACTTCCCAAAAACACAAAGGTAGCTCGCATGATGTTGAAGCATGGCTACCATCCTGGCCAAGGACTGGGGGCAGATTCCCAAGGCATGAGGGAACCCCCAGAATTCCAAGATAATCCTTTCAAGCATGGCCTAGAATATGACCCTACTAAGGGCTGAGCAGAAAGAGGAAAAGGGAAGTCTCCCCCTCGCACACTCAAGCAAATTTTCCAAAGCGGAGGGGTGCAAGCGTCAAGAGCTACCCTAGTCATTAGGAGATCTTTTTCTTCATTTAAGGGATATAAACCCCATGATTGTTAGAGATTATCCCCCGGGCATTTTATGGCACATATTCCCTTATTAATTAATAAAGAATACTTCTTACTATCTGCTTCTCTTCTTACTATTTCATTACTAGACCTCACAATAACCTTGTCTAAGTAAACGAAAAAGAAGAAAGAAAGAGAATAAAAAGCGCACCCAAATAATCAAAATTCGCCATTACCATTACAATCAAGCTAGTTGATTAGAAGCACCAAATAAGGCTTTACCTCAACATAAAGAAAGTCATGCTTCGCCAATATTGTGAACAAAAAAATAAATACACAAAAAAGAAAAAAGCCCATAGAAGCCAAAGGCCAAAGAAAAGGGCAAAATACCCGGTAGGAAACCCACTAAGGGGGCTACGCAAAAGATAGGGTCAACCCGGTAGGATACCCGAACAAAAATAAAGGGTAGCCTAGGCAAAAGTTAGGGTTACAAAATAAGGTCCGCTAGGATTCCCTAAAAATACAAAAAGAAGGAACCTAAACAAAAGTTAGGGCCAAAACACAATATCCTAGTTCGAAAACCCAAAAGGCGATCTAGGGAGATCAACTAGCCATAAAAAGCAATGGAAATAAAACTAAAGCGCAAGTACAAAAAGGGGAAGCGCTTGCTTAGACAAAAAGCTTAAACACCTAAGCCTAACCCTAGCCAACCATTCTTACAAAACCTTTTTCTAAATAAAAATTAACCTTCTAAAACACAAGCCATTGAATTTACCTCTTTACTTCTTTTCTCTTGACCCTCACAACAATATTCTAATAATTAATTTGGGAATATGGAGGCGTATAGTCAACAAGAGGATTGAAACCCCTAGAGTGGAGAAAAATGAACACTACATGGCAAAAAGTGCTCTACAAAAAGAAAGAAAAAGAAAAAAAAAAAGAAGAAAAAAGAAAAAAAAAACAAGTTATCCTTCGGTCACAAGAAGTCCGGCATGGTACAGCCAAATACGAGAATGCAAATCAGAGGGCATTCGACGCTACAAGACACGTCAGTTAAATCCTTCTGAAAAACTAATCGAAATAGGCATTATAGGACATCAAACATGAAAACATTGCATGCATAAAATGTTTTTGAACCAGGTCCTATTTCTTTCTAAAAAAAAAATCCTGTAAAACCGAGACAGCTGTCTCATATTCCCAGATCGTCGTCTCGATCCCCAGAAAATCGAGACCGCTGTCTAAACTTGGCCAAAAACGAGACCGCCGTCCCGCTTGGCGAGACAACCGTCTCCCTTAATGTCAAAGTCGAGACCGCCGTCTCGAGGTCCCAAACGACCGTCTCGACTTGTGCAAAATCGAGACCGCCATGTCGACTTCCCAGACGGCGGTCCCGAATTTGATTTTTCCCCTATAAATAGAGGAGGGGTCTTGGGGGTTCTCCACACCTCCTCTGCACCCCAACTCTCTATTCTCTCACTCTCAAGCACTTTACCGTGAAAATACACCGTGGAAGCCAATCCAGGAAGAGAAGAGGTTCTGCTGGCCCTAGCAGTTCCTCAGCACCTGTCCCCCAGGACCCCACGCAGCTCTCTCCACTGCACCAAGCTTGTCTAGAGCATATCAGAGGGTACACATGGCACCCCATGCTCAAATTAGACTTCGGCATTCTCGCCGAATTCGGGTGGGAGGACGACGTCCGAGCCCACATTGACAGCATTGGGTGGGGCTTCCTCCTTCAGCCTCCACCTACCCATGTGTGCCCCAGGCAGTGCTGGAGTTTCTTGCCTCCATCTCCTACACCGAGACTCCCACCATGGTCCCAGGCCTGTCACCAACCAAAATGGTGACATACTTTATGGGTGGGATATATCGGACCACCACCCTCGACGAATTCAATGTGAACATTGGGTTCGTCCAGCTTGGGAACGTACTGACCTGGGACTACCAGGAGGCCATCTGCGCGCGCCCCACCAACCTCACTGCTGGCGAGATGTGGGAGGAGCTCACCAGGGCGCCCACTTTGCCCACGCTGATGAAGGGCTCAGCACTCCCTCCAGCCCTCCGCATCTGTCACAAGCTGCTGGCGGGGACCATCCACGGGCGGAAAGAGAGCCAGGGAAAGGTAACCCTTCCAGACCTCTTCGTCCTTTACTGCATGAGCCAGAGGCGCCAGTGCAACCCTGGCTATTTCTTCCTGAAGGCCCTTAAGGACTTTGGGAGCCGGCCAGTGGGAGCTGTCCTCATGGCTCCCCTCATTACCCCCTAGCAGAGAAATGGGGGTGCAGTGGCAGGGAGGAACTGGCCTCCAGCCTCCGACCCGAATCCATCAACGGGTCGGTACTCGTCAGCATGGGGATGTTGCTGCGCCACGGGACCCAGCTGATCCTCCACCCTTCCCTGGATATCACTTTGGATCTCCGGGACCTCGTGGCAATGCACGATCTCCCAACACCTCCCGAGTTCCAACAACCACAACAACAACAACAACAACAGCAGTAGTACACAGATGATTTTACTGGCGTAAACCGTAATATCTACGATTTGCGCCAGCAATTCGATCAGATGTCTGTGAGGTAAGAGCAGATGTCCCTAAGGCAGGAGGCCTTCGACACAAGACTAGAGACAATATACCAGTACCAAGAGGGGATAAGGCAAGACTGGGCGGTCTTCCAGCAAGAGTATTGCGATGAAGTCCGGGACCAGGCAGAGTTCCGGAGACATATGTACCGGCAGTTCCCCTCTTATGGATCGTCTCGAGATGAGAGCCCACCTTCTTAGGGATAGTGCTTATAGAATAAGTTGCTGTAAATAAATTTTTCTTATTAATAAAAATTTTATTTCATGCATTTTTTTTCTATCCCTTTCAAAAAGTCGGCGTAACAAAAGAAGCTTAAAGTAAAAATACTTACGCTCGAAAAAGCCAAAATCCAAAATCGCGAGAAAAAAAAGACAAAACCGCGAAAAAAAAGGCAGGATTAAAAAATCACCTTGACCAACAATTTTTCGACAACTAAACAGAAGTCGAACAAAAAACAAAGACTACCCTACCATCCAGCAAGAGTCGAGTGATCACCATCAAAAGATCAAAAACAAAGAATCCCTAGTAACCAACAAGGATGGATGAACACCACCAAATCCCCGGCACAGACTGGACTACCAAATCTCAGAAAAGACGAAGACAAGAGAACACATCTCAACATCGGCGCATGAGCTAGAGCAGTAAGATGCCACCACAGCTAAAGGATCAGCTACCGCAAGAAGGAGCATCCGGAGGCATAACACCAGATGGGGGTGTATACTCATCAAGCCTTACAAAAGGGGGTTTACCGGACAGGGGTTCATACTCGTCAAACACCAGATGGGGGTGTATACTCATCAGGCCTTACAAAAGGGGGCTTACCGGGCGAGGGTTCATACTCGTCAAACCAGATGGGGGTTCGTACTCATCAGCTGAAAGGATCAACTACCGCTAGAAGGAGCATCTGGAAGCACACTTTTTCCCGGAAGATCAACTGCCACAAAGACAGAACATCTGAAGGGCAACCGGGCAGGAGGGTCAACTCCTTTACCCTCCAGTCGATCTCCTTGGCACAACAGGCTAGCAGTCGACTAGTCGGGTAAAGGGGGGGCAGCTGTAGACCCCAAATCTTGCTCGGTCTCATAATAAAGACCAGAAGACCTCCTTTTTGAAGATGGATGAAGCCTAAGAAGCCATTAGGAGAGACTATTAGGCCCCATATTGGAATAGGAGGGATTTTCTGCATGTAAATAAGGATTTTCGCCTTTTAGGGTCGAGATCGCCGTCTCGTATTCGGGACCGCCGTCTCGCCTTGCAAAAGTGGCGAGACGACCGTCTCGTCACTTGCAAATGGCGAGACCGCCATCTCGTTTGGCGAGACCGCCATCTCGTTTGGCGAGACCGCCATCTCGTTTGGCGAGACGACCGTCTCGCCATTTCTGCAAGGCGAGACGGTCGTCTCGACCTTGTCAGACGAGACGGCCGTCTCGACCTGACAGGCGCGAATCCCTATAAATAGCCGCGTCATTCCCCTCATTTCACACAGTTCTCCCATTCTCTCTCTTGTCACTTCATAAAATTCTCTTCCTAGAACCCCTTTAAAGCATTTCCGGAGTTTTCTGAGAGTTTCTAAGAGTTTTTATAGCGTTTTTTAGAGTTTTCCGACACTGTAGGGAGTGAAGGGCTGCCAAAAAGCACCCTAATTTTCAAGAAGTTAATAGAAAGCTAGCCTCAGAGGTTTCTACATTCTCTCTCTCTCTTTTTACTGCTTCACCTTTAAATTACGCAGTAGATATTAGGGTCATGTAGTCGTAACTTTAAATTTTGCAAATAAAGGGTAAAAGCGTATTTTCACCGGTTTATTTATTCCAGTAGCTGGCCTATCATAGGGAACCCGAAAGGGGCGTCATAAGGGAACTAACACTTCCCTTACACGTAACTAACTCCCTTACCCAACTCTGGTTCTAATGACCAAAGTTGGTTTTTCGAAAACCAATGCCTTTTCACTCCTTTTCCGATGTTTCCGGTAAAAACATCGGTGGCGACTCCAGAAGAACCCTTCAAAATTAGTTCTTGGGTTAGCCTGGTTATCAGACAATCCAAGAACTCCTTTTCGAAAACCTCGCCCCTAGGTTCAGCCCGGTTATCGGACAACCTAAAGGCGTTGTAACCACACCAATAAAAACGCGAAAATTGGAAAGTCAAAACCATCGCGTCGCTCCGACCGCCTCGTTTTGACGGCGGCGATAGTCATCTTACAGCTCCTTGGGGGAATAGATTCTTCCATTTCTAATTTTGCCCCCAATGCCAGCTATGCTGGAGATATCCTTGTTAATGGGCGGTGTTTTTGCGTATCTCCATGGTGCAGCCTTATTTGATGTATGGGGTGAACAAATGTAACGACATCCTTGCCCCTTCTTCCTTATTAACTCGGATACCCAACGGTTGAGGCTTATTATCCTCTTTAGTTGGATCAACCATTGGAGAGAACTTGACGACAAAAGGTTTGCTCTTCATCTTATTCCAATTCATGGAAAGCACATCAATTAATCTTTTATTTTTATTATCTTATTATTATTAAAGTGAGAATGAATGCAATTTATGAATGCAATTTATGAATACAATAGACACTTGAAGAGATGATGAAAACAAACAATTTTATTTATTTCATCCAGACAAGTGTACATTCCTCAATGCAATGTTTCGAAGTACATTTTTTTTTAAAAGTGGAGAAGCCTAAATGAACCCATAGGCAGGTTACAATTTCTATTTATTTTCTTTTTGACTTCCCGTGCATGGCATGCGAATGCCCTAATCCTCTTTTCATTGTATTGAGGAATGTCCACTTCTTCGATTGTCTATTATTAGATGCATGTTATGAGGATGAAGTTTGGTGAATGCATGTATGCAAGTGTTTGTTTTTTCCTAAACATTATCATGTTTTATTTTCTAACATGATGTATGATAGTGTTTGGGATTTTGTGTGTTTTTTTTTATGCGGATGAGGGCACGAAGAATACTAGCCGCTTTCTAGAATGCAAAAAGATTTTTATTGTTTAAAATAAATGATTTATGAGATGGATATTCCTTCGATTTGGACGCACAACATATCAAAACGAAAGGAAAAAGGTGAGGAATCAGACTACAAATACCCAAAGGGGATTTGGCCCAGTAATTTTCCCATAAAACGCTTCTAAGACCCATTTTTTAGGGATTTATTAAAATGATGCGTATGCATACTTTCCTTATGCATTTATTTTTTTCTCTTGATTTTTCCACTTATGACATGATGCAATATGAATGATACGACTTTGTCAAAATTATTTTTATAAATGTTTTGATTTTGTTATTATTATTTTATTTATTTTGGATTTATTTTTTTAGCCTTTTATCTCTTCTGTCGGACTGCGTGACTACTTAGCTTACAAAGAACCTGAAACCAGGCTAGCTAAAAGGCAGACTGTCCGAGATAAAATGGTTTTATTGGCGAAAGAGGACCAACCACTTTCTAGGATGCCCAAGAATTTTATTAGTAAAATGGATGATAGGTGTGGGATTTAGCATCTTCTAAGACAATGACTTAGGTATCATCCTTAAAGCTTACGCTTTGCAGAGTACCATACCCGCTTTGGTGTAATGGTTCCTTCCCTGTCATGGATTTTGAAAAGTATAATGAAGATCACCATGTACCTTAGTACATTTGTCCCTTCAATGTGGATGATTACAAATGTGCTCGGGGTCTCTTTCATCTTTGTCTTAGAGGTTTCTAATGTCCCCTCGCATGAACGTGTTTATGATAGTTTTTATTTAGATGATGCTTATGCGTACTTTCCTTTTATTTTCTCTCTTGGTTTTTCTGCTCATGACATGATGCGACATGAATGATTTGACTTTGTCATACATCATTTTTTGATTTTTATTGGGTTTTATTTGATTTGGTTTTTATTTATTTTATAGCCTTTTATCTCTTCTTCGGACTGCGTGGCTACTTAGCTTACAAAGAACCTGAAACCAGGCTAGCTAAAAGGCAGAATATCCGAGATAAAATGGTTTATTGTGAAAGAATAATTTTAACGTCCCTTATCTCTTCTGTAGGACTGCGTGGCTACTTAGCTTACAAAAAACCTGAAACCAGGCTAGCTAAAAGGTAGACTGTCCGAGATAAGGGTGTTTATTGCAAAAATATTTTTTGTAATTTTTCTCTTTTTGATCTGTTGTATGGTCATGCTATGCAATCAAATGCAACAAACAAATGCACAAACAATTCACTCATCCGCGAACAAGTAGGATGACATTTTAATTACGAGGTAGGGGTATCCTGCAGAAGAGTGTATATTCAGGGTAGTTCTAAT
Organism: Sphenostylis stenocarpa; assembly: GCA_963425845.1. Classification (NCBI taxonomy): domain Eukaryota; kingdom Viridiplantae; phylum Streptophyta; class Magnoliopsida; order Fabales; family Fabaceae; genus Sphenostylis; species Sphenostylis stenocarpa. The sequence continues at coordinate 63,640,639 of OY731404.1, forward strand.
TTTCCTCACCAAGGCTAGGCCCCCAAGGTGCCCCCATTATAGGGTACCCACTCTCCACCCTTCTGACCATGCATGGCAATAAGGCCGTAGTCAGTCTTTGTGCCAAAAGAGGAAGGTTATCACCTTGAGTGGTGATTTCCGATCATACCGGTGGGCTCAAGGCCCTCACTACGGCAAACAGTACCTACCACCCACTCCCTATGGATTTCTCACTTGCCCCCGGGTATAGGGGGAACTGCTGTGTGCAAGGGTTTGTGTACAGTTTGTATTTCAAACAATTGCGTAAAATAAACAAATAACTGTTATTAAAGCCAAACAAATAAAACATGTTATAAAACAAAGTAGGGTAAAAGTGAAATTTTTAAGTTTGTTTATTAAACTGGCCCATCACTAAATGCGATCAACTCTCTAGGCTTCCCCAATGAAGTCGCTATCTATCCCTGCCGTCAAAAGAGGCGGTCAAAGCGACGCGATGGTTTCCGAATTCAACTCGCGTTTTAAAGTGATGCTACAATGCCTTTAGGTTGTCCGATAACCGGGCTGGACCTAAAGGCGAGGTTTTCAAAAATGGGTTATGGAGTCGTCACCAATGTTTTATCCGGAAACATTGGAAAAGGAGGAAAAAAGAAGGCATTGGTTTTGAAAAACCAACTTTGGCCATTATAACCAGAGTTGGGTAAGGGAGTTAGTTACGTGTAGGGAAGGTATTAGCTTCCCTACGACGCCCCTTTCAGGTTCCCTATGATGGGCCATTTATTTCATAAAATGACGCTTTTACCGTTTATTTATTTGTGGAATTTAAGATATCGACTACATGGCCCTAACAACTAATGCACGGATAAATGTAAATAAAAAGCGGTAAAAGAAAGGGAGAAAGTGTGGAAACCATTGAAGCACACTTTTGTAATTAATATTCTTGAAGTAGGATGCTTTTTGGCAACCCTTCACTCTACAACGTTGGTCACTCTTCCTCGCAACGCTACAAAATACCTTTTAAGAATGCTAAGAAACTCCGGAAATGCTTCAGAGGGACCCTTTTAGAAGAATTACAGAAGGGAAAGTTGGAGAATTGTGTGAAAAGGAGGGGAACACCCCCTCCTTTTATAGGAATTCACGCATGTCAGGTTGAGACGGTCGTCTCGCCTGACAAGGTCGAGATGACCGTCTCACCCTTGATAAATGGTGAGAAGGCTGTCTCGCCATTGGCAAGTGGCGAGACGACCATCTCGCCAAACGAGACGGTGGTCTCGCCATTGGCGAGTGGCGAGACGACCATCTCGCCAAACAAGACGGCGGTCTTGCCATTGGCAAGTGGTGAGACGGCAATCTCGCCAAACGAGACGCCAGTCTTGCCATTGGCGAGTGGCAAGACGGCCATCTCGCCAAACGAGACGGCAATCTCGCCCTTTGCCGATGGCGAGAAGGCCGTCTCGCCAAGCGAGACGGCGGTCTTGGCCTTCCAGGTGGAATTCCTTATTTTTTTTGTACAAAAAACCTTCATACTCTAATATGAGGCCTATTAGTCTATCCTAGGGACCTTTTAGGCCTTGCCCATCTTCGAATTGGAGGTCTTTTGCTCTATATTTTGGGCGGGGCAAGATTTGGGGTCTACAGCCCACATCATGACAAAATATGGATACCGCCCTGGGCAAGTGCTAGGTAAAAACTCTCAAGGAATAAGGGAGCCACCAGTTGTTAAAGATAATCCATTGAAGCATGGCCTAGGGTATGACCCTACAAAGAATTAAGCTACACGAAGAAAAGGGAAGTCTCCCCTTCGCACCTCGAGTCCAATCTTCCATAGAGGATGGGTCCAAGCATCAAGAGCAACTTAAGTCATTAGGTGTTCTTCTTCCAATTTTAAGGGGTGTAAACCCAATGACTATTAGAGATTACTCCTCGGGGCGAACCCGGCTGAGCGACGCGATGGTTTTGTTTGACTCGCATTTGTAAAAGTTTGGTTCAACGCCTTTAGGTTGTCCGATAACTGGGCTGGACCTAAAGTGAGGTTTTCGAAAGGTTCGAGGAGTCGCTAACAATTTTTTTACTAGAAACATTAGAAAAGGAAAAAGAAGGCAGTGGTTTTTTAAAGAAAAACCAACTTTGGTCATTACAACCAGAGTTAGGTAAGAGAGTTAGTTACGTGTAGGGAACACTAGTACAGAAAACACCTTTAACATCGGTTCTCAACAGCTTTCTACATCGGTTCTACAACCAATGTAGTTATAACCGATGTAGAAACTTGGTGAGTTTTAACATCGGTTAAGAACCGATGTAGAAAGTCTAACTTTCCACATCGGTTCTAGGCCATAACCGATGTGGAAAATCAGACTTTCTACATCGGTTATGGCCTAGAACCGATGTGGAAAGTATAAAAGTCATCGGTTCTAGGCCATAACCGATGTGGAAAGTCATTTTTTTTAAATACGAATTTTAGTTTTTGATTTTTCAGAACCTGTATAGCATTTTAAATATTTTCAGTTACTCAGAACGCTAATCTATAAAGGACATGCATCAACACACATGAGTAAACATAATGTATATTACATAATAACAAACAATGAGCATGTATTGTATTCTAAGTTTATATATACAAAGAAAATAGTCCTAATGTTTCACAATTAAGTATTCAATCACGACTATAGTTCTTAATAACAAAATCTGCCCAAAGTCGTCTAATGTCATCAATCTCTGCTTCACTTATTGGATGACCATCTTTGAATATCTACAAACAATACAAAAAACATTTCGGATAAGCACAAGTAGGCAAATATATGTCAATGACATAGATATAGTCATAACACATATCAAATTCCATGAATCTATGATATTTGTTGTGATGATAGTTAACATATGTCTCATCATATAATATCTGCACTCCCAACTTCCTTTTTGCTTATTACACTATAAGAAAAATAAGAAAAAAAACATTAACTACAGAAAATGAGTAAATTAAAGCTAAGAATTTGAAAGATAACGTCCTTACACGTGGAAGTATCCATGTGGGTTTCTTTTTAGGCTTACCCTCCATGACTGAGCATGCTTCTATACACCTATAAAAGATTAAATGGAAATACTTCATATTAAGACATGTGAAACTTAAAATGAAATGAATGAAATATTATACAAGGGTGTTAGTATACTTACACATCATCTTAAACAATTGAATGTTGTCTGGATCGGGATTTGGGAATGGATGTTATGTATTTGTTATACAATTCATGTGCATTTGTATAATGATTACATCTTAGTTAAATGCTTTAAGTGTATCAGTCCAATAATTATCATATAGTCTTATGAATATAAAAAGTAAAATCTGGATACTATTTAGCTCAAAGGAGTGAAGCACAGATCTTTACAGTTATTAAATATGTCATGAACCAGACCTAGAGTATTTAGTCAAAAAGATAGATTGATATACAAGGGTGTTATTATACTTACACATCAATAATCTGTTTAATTTCCTTTTTGGGTTTATTCCACAAGGAGCATAACAAAATAACCTCATTACGTTTAGGACAAAGGATAAGCAATTGCTAGTGACACCTACAAAAAATGTCACTCAATTAGCAATTCTTAAGAGATTCAAAGTTTGAGAGTAAGTAATTTAAAAAAACTTACCCATAATGATATGGTGCGAGATAAACTTCCTTTGATCCTTCACAACATCTCTTTTGAATGTATGCTTGAATAGTATTTGGTTTGTTCCCCAAACTCTGAATGTGGACAGGATCAATGAATCCATAGACATCTACTACTCCCTTTTCCACAACAACTTTGTTGAGGTAACTAGAAATTGAAAATATCATGTTAATTTCATTTTAGACAAGTTGGTATCTAATAGGGCATACAAACAATTGACTTAAATAAAAACATAAGACTTACATTAACCAGACTTGGAGAATTGTGATACAAATCATGTCTTGACTCAAAACAACATCCATCATGTCCTTCTGACTCAAGTACAATGTGATGGGTTGCGGATTCCTAATCACATGAGGGTCCATCTGGATCTGTAAAGGTATATGCTTTCCTAGCCTGTAAGTTAAGAGGCATAACCTTTGTATCGGATCTGAGTCCAGTTCCTCTTGAACTTTATCCTTCCCCTTCTCCTTTCCTTTTTGCTAGGCACAAATTTCCTATACACATTGTAGACCCTAAATCTTGCCCGACCTCATAATAAAGACCAGAAGACCTTCTATTCGAAGATGGATGAAGCCACTAGGAGAGACTATTAGGCCCCATACTAGGATAGGAGGGATTTTTGGCATAAAAATAAGGATTTTCGCCTTTTAGGGTCGAGACCGCCGTCTCAGATTCGGGACCGCCATCTCACCTTGCAAAAGTGGCGAGACGGCCGTCTCGCCATTTCTGCAAGGCGAGACGGCCATCTCGAATGGCGAGATGGCCATCTTGACCTTGTCAGACGAGACGGCCGTCTCGACCTGACACGCGCGAATTCCTATAAATAGCCGCGCCATTGCCCTCATTTCACACAGTTCTTCCATTCTCTCTCTAGTCACCTCCTCAAATTCTCTTTGTTGAATCCATCCGAAGCATTTCCGGAGTTTCTGAGAGCTTTTTTAGAGTTTTTATAGCGTTTTCGAGAGATTCTGGCGCTGTAAAGAGTGAAGGGCTGCCAAAAAGCACCCTAGTTTTCAAGAAACTAATAGAAAGCTTGCCTCGGAGGTTTCTACACTCTCTCTCTCTCTCCTTTACCGCTTTATTTTTAATTATAAAATAGATATTAGGGCCATGTAGTCGTAATTTTAAATTCCGCAAATAAAGGGTAAAAGCGTATTTTCACCGGTTTATTTTATTTAAAATAGATGGCCTATCATAGGGAACCCGAAAGGGGCGTCGTAAGGGAACTAACACTTCCATTACACGTAACTGACTCCCTTACCCAACTCTGGTTCTAATGACCAAAGTTGGTTTTTCGAAAACCAACGCCTTTTTACTCCTTTTCCGATGTTTCCGGTAAAAACATTGGTGGAGACTCCAGAAGAACCCTTCAAAATTAGTTCTTGGGTTAGCCCGGTTATCGGACAATCCAAGAGCCCCTTTTCGAAAACCTCGCCCCTAGGTTCAGCCCGGTTATCGTACAACCTAAAGGCGTTGTAACCACACCAATAAAAACGCGAAAATTGGCAAGTCGGAACCATCGCGTCGCTCCGATCGCCTCGTTTTGACGGCGGCGACAGATGGCGACTCCATTGGGGAAGCCTAGAGAGTTGATCCCATTTAGTCATGGGCTAGCCTAAAGTAAATAAACCAAGAAAATTACGCTTTTACCCTACCTTGTATTATAACATGTTTTAATGCTTGGCTTTAATAACTGTTGTCTGTTTATACTTACGCAATTATTTGAAATACAAACTGTACACAAACCCTTGCACACCACATTTCCCTCTATAGCGGGGGGCAAGTGAGAAATCCATAGGGAGTGGGTGGCAGGTACGGTTCGTTGTAGTGATGACCTTGTGCCCACCAGTGTGATCGGAAACCACCACTCAAGGTGATAACCTTCCTCTTTTGGCACAAAGACTGACTATGGCCTTAGTGCTAAGCATGGTCGGAAGGCTAGAGAGTGGGGACCCTATAATGGGGGCACCTTGGGGGCCTTAGCCTTGGTGAGACAGTTAGAACCTACCTTCGCCAATGCACTTTTCTGCAGGAAAACCCTACCTCGTGATTAAAATGACTTCTCGCCTATTCGTGGATGATCGAATTGTGTGTGCATCTATTTGTTGCATTTGTCTATTGCATAGCATAACCAAACAACAGAAAAATCACAAAAAACATTTTTTGCAATAAACACCCCTATCTTGGACAGTCTGCCTTTTAGCTAGCCTGGTTTCAGGTTCTTTGTAAGCTAAGTAGCCACGCAGTCCGACAGAAGAGATAGGGGATGCTAAATAATCCTTTCGCATAAAGCCATTTTTTTTTATCTCGGACAGTCTGCCTTTTAGCTAGCCTGGTTTCAGGTTCTTTGTAAGCTAAGTAGCCACGCAGTCCGACAGAAGAGATAAAAGGCCTAAAAAATAAATCCAAAATAAATAAAATAATAATAATAAAATCAAAACATTTATAAAAGAATTTTGACAAAGTTGTATCATTCATATCGCATCATGTCATAAGTGGAAAAACAAAGAGAGAAAAAAATGCATAAGGAAAGTATGCATACGCATCATTTTAATAAACCCCTAAAAAATGGGTCTTAGAGGCGTTTTTTGGGAAAATTACTAGGTCAAATCCCCTTTAGAATTAGCAGCTTGATTCTTCACGTTTTTCTCTTCGTTTTGATATGCTGTGCATACAAATCAGACATCTCAGTCAAAAGTTATGTCACTTTGAACATCTACCGCCCTTTTGTACTGGTGCATACATAAATACATTCATTCTAGGGAGCACTAGATATCCCTAAGACAATGGTGAAAGAGGCCCCGAGCACATTTATGACCTTCGTGACAAGGAAGGGACACGTGTACTAAGGCGTGATGGTGACCCCCATTATACTTGTCAAATCTGTGATGGGGGAGGAACCATTACATCGAGGTGGGTATGATACCCCACAAAGCGTAAGCTTTGGGGAGGGTACCTAAGTTATTGTCTTAAGGAATATTCATCTCATAAATCGTTCATTTTACACAATAAAAATCTTTTAACATTCTAGAAAGCGGCTGGTATTCTTCATGTCCTCATCAACATAAAAAAAAACAAAACAAACAAACACAAAATCCCAAACACTATCATACATCATGTTAGAAAATAAAACATGATAATGTTTAGGAAAAAACAAACACTTGCATACATGCATCCACCAAACTTCATCCTCATAGCATCATCTAGTAGTAGGCGGTTGAAGAAAGTGGACATTCCTCAGTACCATGTGAAGAGGATAGGGCATTCACATGCCATACACGGGAAGTCAAAAAAGGAAACACATACAAATTTTAACCAACCTATGGGTTCCTTTAGGCTTTCCGCTTTAAAATGTGCTTTGAAACATTGCATTGAGGAATGTACACTGTCTGGATGAAATAAATAAAATTGTTTGTTTTCATCATCTCTTCAAACATCTATTGCATTCATAAATTGCATTCTCGCTTTAATAATAATAAGATAATAAAAAGAGAGGATTAGTCGATGTGCTTTCCACAAATCGGAATAAGATGAAGAGCAAACATTTTGTCATCAAGTTTTCCCCAACGGTTGACCCGCCTAAGAAGGATAATAAGCCTCAACCATTCGTCATTCGAGTAAATAAAGGAGAGGGGGCAAGGACGTCATTGCGTTTGTTCACGCCTCATACGTCAAATAAAGTTGTACCATGGAGATACGCAGAAACACCGCCCATTAACAAGGATATCTCCAGCATAGCTGGCATTGGGGGTAAAATTAGAAATGGAAGAATCTATTCCCCCAAGGAGCTGTAAGATGACACTCCTACAAATAAAGAAAAAATAAAAAGACCGAAGAAAAACATAATCCAAAGAGGAAACTGAGTAGACTTTGGATTCACGACGCTAAGACAGTTCTCTCAATGCTCCGCCAAAGAGACAAACTCACAATAGGCGACAAGTTGGTCACGGTTCGAGCTAAAAACAACATTCGGATCAGCAAGTCGTTTGCCCTACCTTGAATGGATGCGACTGAAAAGGACCTTTGAAATATATTTTTCCAATATGAAAAGACTTCCCCAACGATATGAAGGTGACCCACATGGTGAGGAAATATGGATGCCACCCAAACCAAGGGCTCATTAGAAACTCTCAAGGAATAAGGGAGCCACCAAATTTTAAAGACAATCCTTTAAAGCATTACCCTATAAAGGATCAAGCTGCACGGAGAAAAGGGAAGTCTCCCCTCCACACCTTGAATCAGATTTTCCCAAATAAAGGGGTTCAAACGTCAAAAGTGACTTTAGTCATTAGGTGTTCTCCTTCTGATTCTTAGGGTTTGTAAATCCAATGACTATTAGAGATTACTCCTTGGGGCTAGCCCGACCCCCGAGCATTGTAGGGCACATATATTTTCCTATTAATTATAAAGAATGTCATTCTTATTATCTGCTTCTCTTCCTACTATTCATATCTAAACCTCATTAATAACCATGTTTAAACAAACGTTTCAAAAATGCATCAAAATGCGCCATCGTCAAAATAATCAAACCACTCATCACCACTGATTGACTAGAAACACAAAATAGAGTTTTACCTTGTTATAAATAAAGCCGTGTTTCGCCAATATTGTGCAAAAAAAAAAAAAAAAAAAACACAAAAAAGAAAAAGTCCATAGAAGCCAAAGGCCAAAAGAAAAAGGGCAAATTACCCTGTAGGAAACCCACTAAGGGGGCTACGCAAAAGATAGGGTCAACCCGGTAGGATACTCGAACAAAAATAAAGGGTAGCTTAGGAAAAAGTTAGGGTTACAAAATAAGGTCCGCTAGGTTTCCCAAAGCAAGAAAAATGAAACCTAGACAAAAGTTAGGACATAGCACAACATCCTAGGCTGAAAACCCAAACGGTAGACTAGGGAAGTCAATCAGTCATAGCATGCGCCATACAATAAGACGTCATTCCATAAACGAAAAGTTTGCCTAAACTAGCCTAAACACTCTAACCAACCTTGGCTAGCCGTGCTTACAAAAATCATTTTTGTCAAAATAAAACAATTCTAAAACACAAGTCTTTGAATTAAATATCCTTTTCCTTCTTTTCTCTTGACCTTTTCCACTACGACATTCTAGTAATTAGTAGGGAAATGTGGAGATAGTGATCAATAGGAGGATTGACACCCCCAAGAAAAGGGAGGGGCGCACTGCCATGGCAAGTCACTCTACAATTAACACAATCATTCTTCGGTCATGAAAAAATCGAGATGGCAAAATTGGTACAAGCTATCATGTCGACAAAGTACATAACGTCAGAAGCTCATCAGAAGTAAAAACACATTGGTTAATCCTTTTGAAAAATTAATTGAAATAATATTATAGGATGCATATCGCAAACATTGCATGCATATGATAGGCTCCTATCTCTCAAAAAAAGAAGAGAGAAAAAAATGACAATAAAAAGAATAATTCCTGCTAGGAGATTCTTAGGCAAGAGTTAGGGTAGCCCGCTAGATCGAAAACCCGCAAAGGGCGGTCTAGGAAAAAGTTATGGCATTCATAAAAAAAGGGAAAAGCCCGCTAAGATATCCTAGTCAAGAATTAAGGCAGTCCGCTAGACCGAAAACCCCAAAAGGGCGGTCTAGGCAAAAGATAGGGCTAAACCAAAAAATGAATAAAAGAGAGGGGTCCTTCATCATAATCATGAAAGTCCAGTAGGAGAATGCCAGTAACTTTTCCAGATGCATCGATAAAAAAGGATAGATTGCATTTAGGGCATCCACACACAAGTCGCACAAAACGACTTTGTCAAGATAAAAAATGAAAGAAATAAAAATAACTTCAGATTAAAAAAAAAACGAAAAGCATTTATGCATATAAGGAGACTAGCTCTGTGTTTGTGATTGAAAACAGGATCACCAAGACCGAGTCTCTAAATAATGCCCTCAAGAAAACAGAGCAAGTCGTCAAACAAGCAAATTAGCAAAATAAGAGCTTTTGAAAATCAAGAGCTCCAGCTACCCAGAAAAGAAGGCACAAGAAAGTAATAAGTCTCCAAACATTGCTCTCCCTCAAGAAAGAAGAGCGAGTTGTCATAAGAAGCTTCCAGAAGTCAAAGCTCCAATCATCACCCAATAAAAGAGGGCACAATCATCAGGCATCATAAAAGAAAAGCCGACGGAAAGGCTTAGTCATCCCCAAGAGGATACCTTCCTACTCCGAAGGCAAAACAAAAACACTCCTCACAGCTCAGCATTACCACTACATGAGTCATCGAGCACACTCACCCAAAGTCTCCTCCACACTCCCCAATGGAGAATAAAGGCTCCAAGAGCCCATCAACATCAACAGTCAAAAGAGTCCAATCTCCATACCATTAAAGGCTCAACAAAAAGAGAGAAAAGAAGAAAACCCTTGCATCCCCAACGGATATCCAAAAGAAAGGGCCGCAACAGAGAAGGCCGAATAAAAATCCTCAAGTGGATCTCCTAAAAAGTCTACAAAAAAGAATCAGAAATTCTCATCCCCCAGTTGAATAAGAGCTTCACAAGTTTAGCTCGCATCAACATCAATCAAGGAACCAAGACTCCGTCCCTAGAAAAGAAAAATCAGATCCCCAGGAAGTCAACTAATTCCCTGGAGGATCACCAAAGAAAGAAACCTTCCTTACTAGTGGACCCCCCCAAAAAAGGGAAAAAGCCAGCGTAATAAAAAGAGACTAAAAAGTAAAAAGGCTTACGCATTATCCCCATAAAAAAGCCAGATTTCAAAATTGCGATAAAAAAGAGATAAATCATGAAAAAAGGCGAAATCAATCCTAACTTTTAGGCAATCAATAAAATCCCTAAGTGGGTCACCTCAAAAAAGGGAAAATCAACGAAAAAGAAGGAATCAGAAATCCCAATGAAACAAGAGTATCAGCAAAGCCATCTCATACCAACAGCATCCAACAAGGAGTCAATACTCCATTCCCTCAAGGGGGAAATCAAAATTAGATCCCTGGGAAGGCAATCAATTCCCTGGTAGATCACCAAAAAGAGAAAGATCATCCCCAGTGAGCCTACTGCAAAGGCAAAACTTCAGATTCATCCTCAGAATGTCATTTGCCTACGCGTAGGCAAGACCTAGCAAGCAAGAGCCAACATCCCCATATCAACCTAGTCAGAGGCAAAACAAATGCAGCCAAAAGTCTTCACTTCTGATGAAGCATCTACCTACTCAGAGGCATTACTAGAAACTCAATGGAGTATCTGCCTGCTCAGAGGCACCATCAAAATCAACAAATTTTTCAATGGATATCTGCCTACTCAAGAGGCCTCTCCAAGATCAACAAATCCCCAGAGGATTCCTGCTTACCCAAGAGGCACTCATCAAAAATCCCCGACAACCAGCAAAGTCGGATGACCACTACCAAAGGATCAAAATAAAGAATCCCCAGCAATCAACAAGCTGGATGACTGTCAGAAGAGTCGAAAATTAAAAAACCCCGGCACACCGGAGGACTTCACCAGAAAAATAAAAAACATTCATCAGAACGAAGAGAGCATTTCTCACAGAACCGGCGCATGAGCCACTCGAGCAGTAAGCCGCCACCACCACCAGTCCTACGCAGTGGACTGTACCAGCCTGATAGGGGGTTTATACATATCAACCCGCGCACGCAAGTGCGCCTGATCTGCGCTCAAGCCGGATCAGTAAGTTGCAACTACCAGCCTGATGGGGGGTTCATACTCATCCAGTCCAACACACAGCGGACTGCAACTACCAGCCTGATGGGGGGTTCATACTCATCCAGTCCAACACACAACGGACTGCAACTACCAGCCTGATGGGGGGTTTATACTCATCAACCAAAGGATCAACTTCCGTCAGAAGGAGTATCCTGAGGTTCTACCACGTGTCAACCAAAGGGATCAGCTACCGTCAGAAGGAGTATCCTGAGGTTCTACCACGTGTCAACCAAAGGGATTGGCTACCATCAGAAGGAGTATCCTGGAGGTGCACAACACAAATTTTCCCCAGAAGATCAACCGCCGCAAGACGGAGCATCCGAAGGGTAACCGGGCAAGGGGGTCAACTCCTTTACCTTCCAGTCGATCTTCTTGGCACAGCAGGCCAACGGCCGACTGGTCAGGTAAAGGGGGGGCAGCTGTAGACCCCAAATCTTGCCCGACCTCGTAATAAAGAACAGAAGACCTTCTATTCGAAGATGGATGAAGCCTAAGAAGCCACTAGGAGAGACTATTAGGCCCCATAATAGGATAGGAGGGATTTTTGGCATAAAAATAAGGATTTTCGCCTTTTAGGGTCGAGACTGCTGTCTCAAATTCGGGACCGCCGTCTCGCCTTGCGAAAATGGCGAGACCGCTGTCTCGTTTGGTGAGATGGTCGTCTCGAATGGCGAGACGACCGTCTCGACCTGACAGGCGCGAATTCCTATAAATAGTCGCGCCATTCCCCTCATTTCACACAGTTCTTCCATTCTCTCTCTAGTCACCTCCTCAAATTCTCTTTCTAGAATCCCTCCGAAGCATTTCCGGAGTTTCTGAGAGCTTTTTTAGAGTTTTTATAGCGTTTTCGAGAGATTCCGGCGCTGTAAAGAGTGAAGGGCTGCCAAAAAGCACCCTAGTTTTCAAGAAACTAATAGAAAGCTTGCCTCGGAGGTTTCTACACTCTCTCTCTCTCTCCTTTACCGCTTTATTTTTAATTATGAAATAGATATTAGGGCCATGTAGTCATAATTTTAAATTTCGCAAATAAAGGGTAAAAGCGTATTTTCACCGGTTTATTTATTTAAAATAGTTGGCCTATCATAGGGAACTCGAAAGGGGCGTCGTAAGGGAACTAACACTTCCCTTACGCGTAACTAACTCCCTTACCCAACTCTGGTTCTAATGACCAAAGTTGGTTTTTCTAAAACCAATGCCTTTTTACTCTTTTTCCGATGTTTCCGATAAAAACATCGGTGGCGACTCCAGAATAACCCTTCAAAATTAGTTCTTGGGTTAGTCCGGTTATCGGACAATCCAAGAGCGCCTTTTCGAAAACCTTGCCCCTAGGTTTAGCCCGGTTATCGGACAACCTAAAGGCGTTGTAACCACACCAATAAAAACGCGAAAATTGGCAAGTCGGAACCATCGCGTCGCTCCGACCGCCTCGTTTTGACGGCGGCGACACACATCAAGGAATTAATTTAAAATTTATGATAAAATAATAAAATTATAAACATGTATCAAATTATTAAAGAAAAGATATAATAACTGATCAGTAGGAAACTGGATAAGTGCTCTAGGTCACTGAATGAAATGACCGGGAGCCTCCCCCACTATTCTAACCTCGTCGGATGGAACAGGAACAGGAGCTTCAGAAACTTGCACTCGTTCAACCACAACACGAACAAAGGAATTCATCATTTCTACCCCATGTATAAGTGGCCCCAATGTATGCACAATACCATAAGCCACTAGCAAGCCTTCTTGTGTGAACAACTTGCATAGAGGCCTAGGAGTGTCTTCACCAAGTGGAGTTGACTCATCATCAGGAAGGTCAACCGGTGCACAACTCCCTTTGGTGCTAACACGTTCCTCAGGGCGAGAAGCTTCGGGAACACACTGTTGACCCCCTCTTGTGTTCCCCTGAGATAAGCCTAAGGAGACAAGTTCCTGCCTTAGCTCCACCCAAAACTCTTCCCTAATCTGATCCCTGATGGCCTGCAACTCATCTCTAATTACCACACTTTTTGTGGTAAATTTAGGAGTTCCAAAATATTGTCGGATGCCAATCCCCCATCCAGCTGCCTGCACACGACCTGGATGCTCTGGTCGTCCAATAGCAGTGGATAATATATCTTGTCGTCCACTAGGGGTAAAGGTCCCCTGTGAACTCTTCTCTAATAATTCATCCTACAAAGAAAACGTAATTGATTAGAGAAGACACAATATATAATTCTATCTCATTATGAACAATTTTTTAAATAAATACTTACAATTTTTTGTCCCACAACATGACTCTCATCTGTAGTATAGTCACCTTTATTGCTTTGTCGTGCCTTCTTCTACTTCTCATGACGAGAAGGAGGTGATGGAGGTGAAGTCACACCTGAGGGGTCATTTTGAGAGGCTTCTTGAGCAGCTTTACACTTCTCTTCTGTCAGCTTCCTCTCAAGTAGTTGGTAACCCCCTCGGGACAGCCTGTGAGGATATACATTTTTTTCTTGAATTGCTTTTGCCTTTTGTCGTCTCTCCTAATAAAGATACATTCAAAGAAAAGGTCAGTTAAAAATATGGGCAAGTTAAAAGCAGGCAAGCCCAATATTCTTAAAGCACACGAACCTGAAAAGAAGGATCCATTCGTCTCTCAACAAACTTATCCCATGTCTCAGTGTCTAGAAAGGAATATTGCTCACAAGGAGACACTCCTTTCTTGCTTCCAAACACATAGGTGGAAGTCAACTGGGTCTTGAAGGCCCTCCAATGCTCACCAGCAAATGATATCCACTTCCTCCTTAGCCCTTCAGTATTCGGAACATTATAAGTGAGCTACAAAAAAGAATACAAGGTTAGTGAATCCTACAAGAATTAACAATACAAGTAAATTTAATAAAAAAAAAATCACACCAAGATGCTTTGCCAAATTTGTTCCTTCACACGCGTCTCCACATCATCCCAATCCTTCTTTATTATGCTCGCTTTGTTGCGGCCCAAAAGTGCAACATAACTTCTAAACTTTGTTGCGTGAGGCCCAATAGCATTTCCGGTTGAGTCATCAAACTCAATCGATAACCTCTCATCAGCATTCTGACTTAGTGTCAACTCACTAAGTCGTGTTGCACGTCTCCCCTTCTTCGCGGACCTACTAGAATCGGCCATATTACTGCCAAATAAGACAAATAAATAAGTTAGAATGCAAAGTAACTAATACAAAGACATGCAAAGTAACAGTGTAAAAACCATAATATACCTATTGTTTAACAATTTTCCCATATTCCTTCTTCATGATAAAATCGGGTGGCATATACATCATCTTGTTCATTATCATCATTAGAAGGTAAAATGTGTGATGCCAAAGATGGACTAGTAAACTGTTGAAGTTGTAAATCTTCAAGGTCATCACTACCAGACATGGGTTTCCCTTGAAGCATTATTGACCAACTACTATTAACTGGATCGGAGATATAAAAGACTTGTTTTGCTTGAGTTGCCATAATAAAAGGTTCGTCTTTATAGCCAAGCTTGTTCAGGTTAACCAATGTAAACCCTAATTCATCCACCAAAACACCATTGTTACTGTCAACCCAATTGCACTTGAATACAACAATTCTAAATTTGGTGTAGTCAACCTCCCAAATATCTTGAATTACTCCATAATAAGAAAGGGATGCCATTACAGGAGAATTATCTTTTGAAGTAGCAAAGTGCATTGATTCAGCAACTACCATCACACCACTGTTTTGCATTGTACTCTTGTCATCTTGAAGCTTAGTATAAAAGGAATAACCGTTTACATCATATCCACTCCAAGTTATGACATCAAAGTTTGGGCCATGAGCTAACCATTTCGAAGTTTCAGATGCAGCATCAGCTGTAACGATCTGTTCTTCAAACCACTTCAAGAAATTTTTATTGTGTTCATTCAACAACCATTTTTGATTCATCCTTGGATATCTTTGCTTGATCATTTCTTTGTGAGTAGATAAGAAAGGTTGAACTTCATCGATGTTATTCAAGATGTACAAATGTGCTTGTAAAACTTCTTCTCGACTCATGTTTCTACCATTAACACCTCGGGTTCCCTTCCCAATTTGTCTTCCATCATGATGAAACATCGGAATCCCTATAGGACTTACTTCAGAAAGATAATCTGTACAGAACTCAATTGTTTCTTCTGCAATGTATCTTTCAACAATGGATTCTTCAGGCCTTGATGGATTTTTAACATATCCTTTCAAGATTTTCATATAACGCTCAATTGGATACATCCACCTTAGATACACAGGGCCACATAACTTAATCTCTCTAACAATATGAACAATTAAATGCACCATTATGTCAAAAAATGAAGGAGGGAAAAACATCTCCAATTTGCATAATATTAACACAGCTTCAGCTTCTAGGTTATCCAAAGTCTCAAGGTCGAGTACTTTATTACAAACAACATTAAAGAAAAAACACAGATGCGTTATAACATGTCTAACCTTCTTTGGCAAAATGTCCCGAATAGCAACTGGTAAAAGATGTTGCATTAATACATGACAGTCATGGGACTTTAATCCAACTAACTTCAAATCTTTCATTGACACTAGCTGTTTAATATTCGAGCAAAAGCCCTGAGGCACTTTGATACCTTTAAGACATTCACAGATGCTTTTTTTCTCCTTCTTAGACAAAGTATAACAAGCTGGAGGCAAATAAGTACGCTTACCACGTGATTGGGGACCTAATTCCTGTCTTATGTTCATATGAAGCATATCTAAGCGAGAGTGATGAGCCATTATTTTCCCGCATTTTCTTAACTTTCTGTACCTATCTTAATTGGTGCATTGTGCTTAATTGTCTAATATTAGTGCATTTTCATTGATTGGGCTTCATTGGGCCATTATTCCGAATTTTGCTTAATTTAGCATTTATTGGTCTAATTTTGTTTTTAATTATTTTTAGGTATTTTTGGTGAAGCAGTTTTGGAGCTTGGACATTAATCATAAGATGAAGAGAATTTCCACGTCATTTCCATAGCATTTCCACGTCATTTCCATGTCATTTAAGTGATTGGGCCAACATTTGAGGCCTAGAGTGGCATTTTTGTAATTCTAAACCCTAGAATGACATTTTTGTAAATATTGGTGTGCTGAGATGAGGGAATACGGGGAGAGGGTTTTATTTTGAGGAGAGGGGGCTTCTTCCACATTCACTCTCCATTTTCAGCCGTTTGGGAAGCTCTCCATGGTGCCACCACTTAGGTTTTGCGTTTTCCATTCTTGAATAGACTCCATTTCATGTTTTCTTCTCATTTTTAGCTTGGAACAACTTGTATTCTGTATTTAGACGCTTAGAACAGTACCCATTTGGGGTTTTTCGATTTTTCTACACATTGGATGTTTGAGTTTCGGTTTCTTGTTCTTTCATATATATGATGAAGTATTTTCATTCATTTTTTGTATCTGCGGTTCATTTCCATGGC
Organism: Sphenostylis stenocarpa; assembly: GCA_963425845.1. Lineage (NCBI taxonomy): Eukaryota > Viridiplantae > Streptophyta > Magnoliopsida > Fabales > Fabaceae > Sphenostylis > Sphenostylis stenocarpa. The sequence goes on from OY731404.1 coordinate 63,657,431, forward strand.
TAGCTAAACTTTGAGTATTGATTCCTTGAGGAGAATGTGATGAACCCTTGAGATTTTTGTGTTTAAAGCATTTCTGCCATGTCCTGTATTGGTCTCCATCTAATTAACTTTGTGCTTGATAAAGGGATGACAAATTTGATGTATGCTTAATCTCATAATTGTGTTCTTGCATTTAAACAACCCCCGTTCATGCTTAATGGATGTGGGTTTGTAGACCCCAAATCCTGCCCGGCCTCACTGTAGACCCCTAATTTTGCCCGGTCTCTCAATAAAGGCTAAAGAGACTTCCTACAAACAAGATAGAGTTCACCTCGCATCTCAATAAAAGCCAAGAAGACTTCCTATATGAAGATAAAGCTTCAACGGGCGTCTATAGGCATCAACCGACGTCCGAATAAAGAAAGGAAAGCTTTCCGGGGGTCCCAGAACAAAAAAGCTGGCCAAAACAGGTCGAGACGGCCGTCCCAACCTTCCCTGGCCAAGTGGGACGGCCGTCCCAAGTGGGACTGCAAGTCCCAGCTTTTCAGGGGGTCCCGGCCTTTGTAAATCATGCAGTTGGGACAACCATCCAAACCCAGACGGCCATTCCAAATGTGCAGGCAGCGAAAAACTATAAATAGGAGGCTCATTTGCCACTGTTTCACAGACCAGACAACTCCCAGTACTTGTCTATCCTCTTCCCTCTTTGAATGAACTCTCTGATTGCCTTAATAAGGTAATAATCAGTTAAGGAATCATATTCCAGCATTCGATTCTTCTATAAAATTGAGTCGAGTCGATCTTGTATTTGGAGAGGAGAGTCTTTATAGAGCGAAGGATTGTCAAAACACATCCTCACGATTAAAGATTCCTAATACAAAGCTTGCTACGGAGGTTCTGTTCAATTCTCTTCTCTTTTACTGCTTTATTTATTGCTTTCTGTATGCAATAAGAAATAAAGTAATGTAGATAGCCATTCTTAACATTATGCAATAAAATAGGGTAATCGCGTAATTTCTCATAATCTTTACTTAAATGAATTAATCCGTCATAGGGAACCCGAAAGGGGCGTTGTGGGGTGCTAACACCGTCCCCACACGTAACTAACTCCCTTACCTAACTCTGGTTATAATGGCCAAGTTTGGTTTTTAATAAAATCAACGCCTTTTTATCCTTTTCCAATGTTTATGGTCAAAACATTGGTGGCGACTCCAAAAGAACCTTTTTTTGAAAACCTTGCTTTTATTAGAGGATAGTTCAGTTGTTGAGCACCTCGGAAGCAATGAACATAATTTTAACATAAAATGCGAGTCTAAACCATCTTTTCGCGACCGCTCGCATAAACGTTCGAGATGTCCCTGGACGTCGGAATGGACGGCGGCGACAGATGGCGACTCCGCTGGGGAAGCTAGAGAGTTGATCCCATTTAGTGACGGATTAATTCAAACTAAGTAAAGATTTGAAATTACGCCTTTACCCTTTTCCGTATGTTTTATTGTATGGCTTTAATAACTGTTGTATGATTATTTTCTACAAATTGTCTGAAATATAAATTGCACACAAAAACCCTTGCACACAACAGTCCCTCTATACCCGGGGGCAAGAGTGAATACCTATAGGGAGTGGGTGGTAGATATGACCGGCTTGTTGGCACACGGGGCTACAACCGTTGTCGGAAACCACCAACTCAAGGTGATAACTCTCTTCTTTTGGTCTAAGGATGTTGCCACGGAGTTCCGTGCATGACCCGAGGACTGAGAGATTGAGAGGTCCCTATAATGGGGGCACCTTGGGGACCTTTGGCCTTGGTGAGAACAGTTTAGAACCACCTAAACCAAGCACGTTTCTGCAGGAAAACCCTACCTCGTGATTAAATAAGCGTGGCTCTGCTCGTGGATGTATAAATTGTGTGTGCATTCATTTGTTGCATTTGTATTGATGCATTAGCATAGGGTAATCATACAACAAAAATAGTGAAAAACCCTAAAAATCATAAAAGTGATAAGATAAACCAACTTTATCTCGGACAGTCTTCAGTTAAGCTAGCCTGGTTTCAGGTTCTTTGTAAGCTAAGTAGCCACGTTGACCGACAGAAGAGATAAAGGGTCATAAAAATTATAAAAACAATTAAAACCATAAAAATATCTTTTATAATAAAAAGATTTTCGACAAAGTCGTATCATTCATACCACATCATCCAATAAGTGGTAAAACCGAGAGAGAAAATAAATGCACTAAGAAAAGTATGCATAAACATCATCATAATAAATCTCTCATAAACACATTCATTCTAGGATTTATTAGATATCCTTAGACAATAGTGAAAGAGACCCAAGTGCGTTTATCACCTTCCTAGAAGAGATAAGTGTGCTAAGGTATGTTGGCAACCTTTGAAAAAAGGAAGTTAGCACACTAAGGTGGGTATGGTACCCTTAAAACATAGGCTTTTGAGAAGATACCAAAGCTATTGTCTAAGGCATATCTATTTCACACCAATCATTTGAAATAAAAAGCTATAATAAAAATCGTTAAAATCATTTAGAAAGTAGCTGGTCTTCCGCCCGTCCTCACTCGTGCTCAAAAAGCTAAGAAGATGGAGCAACTAGAAGAACAAAACCGAAAGCTCACCACTGAGCTTAATACGCTGAAAGAGAAAATGGCTCAAATGTTGGAAATGATGCGCCAACAGAATCTCCACAAAGAGGGTCCTCAAAGTGGACAAGCCTCTCACCAAGAAGAAGAAGAGGAACCTCAGGATGAGCATGATCAATCTGATACAAGAGCAGTACATATTCATGCTCCGGAAGTATCAAAGTAACAAATTACTGCTCTTGAAGAGAGGCTGAGAGCCATGGAGGGGCATAACTTTGATGTAAAAGAGGCGGCTGATATGTGCCTCGTTAAAAATATCCAATTCCCTAATAAATTCAAAACTCCGGACTTCCCAAAATACATGGGACTAACTTGCCCCAAAAGCCATCTTACAATGTACTGCCATAAGATGGCTGCATATGCTGACAACGAGAAACTCCTGATCCATTTCTTTCAGGAGAGTTTAGCTGAATCAGCCTTAAACTGGTATATGCAACTGCAAGGGGGGCAAGTCCAAACATGGAGACATCTGGCAGATGCTTTTCTTCGCCGCTATAAATACAATATTGATCTGACCCCTGAAAGAGCATATCTACAATTGCTAAGCAAGAAAAACGATGAATCCTTCAAAGCATATGCCCAAAGATGGAGGGAATTGGCAGCACAAGTAGAACCTCCTCTGTCCGACAAAGAAACCACATCCATGTTTATCAATTCTCTAATTGGTCCCTATTATGACAAAATGATAGGGAACACATCAATACTTTTTGCGGATGTGGTAATTATAGGAGAAAGAGTAGAGCAAGGTCTGAAAAGCGGAAGAATTACACAGCACACTTCCTCCAATTCCTCTACTCCAAACATTAAGAAGAGCTTCGGAAAGAAGAAGGAAGGAACCGTGAATGCAATTAACATTGCTACTCCTTCTTCCTCCTCACAGCAGACCAAGTCACGCAGACTGGAAAGGAAATTCACTCCAATACCTACCTCCTATGGAAGTCTGCTGTTAAAATTGTTGGATGCTAAACTCCTTGTGCGTATCCCCCCCAAGAAAATGGAGCCACCATATCCAGAATGGTATAAGCCGAACGAAAAATGCAATTATCATTCGGATGCTCCGGGACACTCCGTGGATAACTGCATGGCCTTAAAACATAAGGTCCAAGATTTAATAGATGCAGGGTGGATTACCTTTGACGCCTCTACTCCGAAAGTAGATGATCAGCCTCTTTCCAAACCCGAATGAAGGATGGGCTAAGGAAGATCAACAATTTAGGGCTCATCATTTTTGTCATCTAATAAAAATAAATACAAAAATTATAATAAAAAAATATATCAAAAAGCTTCCGATGTATTTCTCGTGATCCTCGCTCATGATCAGGAGATTTTTTATTAATATGGGCTTTGTAAATATTTCTTTCTATCAATACAACGAGGCATTATTCATAATATTCATATTCTTTTTCATTCTTTTCCCTCTCACACATTTAATAAAGAAATCTAAAACAAAGCATAACCGTACAGTCATGTCTGTGATTGAAAACTCTCTGGAAGATCCGAAAGCCGAAGGCGAATGGATTGAGTCAAACAGTGAGGAGGGGACCATTTCCCCGGACATGCAAAGACTGTTAGAAAAAGAAGCTCAGTCAATACAACCCCATCAGGAGAAAACTGAGGCCATCAATTTGGGACAAGAAGATAATAAGAAAGAAGTAAATATTGGTACCCAAATCGATGATGACGTCAGGGAAAGGCTGATATAGTTGCTAAGAGAATATGTGGATGTATTCGCTTGGTCCTACCATGATATGCCTGGAATTGATGAAAGCATAGTGGAACATAGATTACCACTAAAAGAGGGATTTTGGCCTGTTAAGCAGAAGCTCAGAAGAGTAAAGCCAGAATGGTCCTTAAAAATTAAGGAAGAAGTAGAAAAACAGTTGGATGCCAATTTTCTAATCATGTCAAAATACCCTGAATGGTTGGCAAACATCGTGCCAGTTATAAAGAAAAATGGAAAAATCAGAGTATGCGTAGATTACAGGGACTTAAATCGTGCAAGTCCAAAAGATGATTTTCCCTTACCACATATTGATATGCTGGTAGATCATACCGCTACAAATACTCTCTATTCTTTCATGGATGGATATGCAGGGTATAACCAAATTAAATTGGTTGTTGAAGATAGAGAAAAAACTTCTTTCATTACGCCGTGGGGTACATTCTGTTATAGTGTAATGCCTTTTGGACTTAAGAATGCAGGGGCTACTTATCAAAGGGCCATGGTGACATTATTTCATGATATGATCCACAAAGAAATCGAAGTATATGTGGATGACATGATTGCCAAGTCCAAAAACGAAATAGATCACCTCCAATACTTAAAGAAATGATTCAATCGGCTTCGGAAATACCAGATCAAGCTCAATCCGGCTAAATGCACATTCGGAGTACGATCAGGAAAACTCTTGGGGTTTATTGTCAGTAAAAAAAGAATTGAGGTAGACCCTGATAAAACAAAGGCAATCGTAGAAATGCCCCCACCAAGAACAGAAAAAGAAGTCAGAGGGTTCTTGGGCCGAATAAACTACATCGCACGGTTCATCGCGCAATTAACAGACAAGTGTACGCCCATATTCAAGTTATTGCGCAAAAACCAACCGAAAGTTTGGAATGATGAATGTCAACAAGCTTTCGAAAAAAATCAAAACGTGCCTAACCAATCCCCCAGTACTGGTACCACCTGTGGAAGGAAAACCCTTGATTCTTTACCTTTCAGTACTAGACGAATCCATGGGATGTGTGCTCGGTCAACAAGATGATACGGGTAAAAAAAGAACAAGCCATATATTACCTCAGTAAAAAAATTTCTAAACTATGAGACCCGTTATACACCACTCGAAAAAACATGTTGTGCATTGGTGTGGGCAACTCAATGCCTTCGACAATATATGGTCAGACACACAACTTGATTGATTTCTAAAATGGACCCAGTCAAATATCTGTTTGAAAAACCCGTCTTGACCGGAAGGATAGCCAGGTGGCAGGTACTCCTCTCAGAATTCGACATTGTTCATGTCACTCAGAAAGCTATCAAAGGCAGTCCTTTAGCAAAATATTTGGCACATGGGCCAACTGACGAATATCAATCTCTCCAAGATGATTTTCCAGATGAGCACATAACGCATATCCAACATGAAGAACGTGAAGATAATAAGTGGATCATGTTTTTCGATGGAGCTTCAAACTTATTGGGACATGGGATCAGAGCTATTTTAATATCTCCCGAAAAGAAGTATATCCTAGTAATAGCCAGACTAAATTTTGATTGCACGAACAATATGGCAGAATACGAAGCCTGTGCTCTAGGTATTCAAGCAGCTCTGGATCATGGGGTGACTAAACTCAAAGTATTCGGTGACTCATCCCTTGTTATTTACCAACTCAAGGGTGAATGAGAAACCAGAAATTCCAAATTAATCCCTTATCTGGAGCACATCCGTAATATGACTTCAAAAATGGAAAACATCAGTTTCGAATACATCCCTCGGGAAGATAACCAGATCGTAGATGCACTAGCAACATTATCATCCATGTTCGCATTAGGGCAAGAACATGAGATGCCCATCATCCAAGTCAAAAGGCACGATAAACAAGCCTTTTGTATGACGGTGGACAATGAAAAAGATAAAACCCCTTGGTATCAGGACATAAGGCGATATATGACAAAGGGTGAATACCCCGAGGGAATCAGTGACAATGACAAAAGGATCATTCAGAAAAGGGCCATAGGGTTTATGTTGATAGGAGAAACCCTTTATAAAAAGAATTTTGATTCCACTTTGTTAAGATGTGTCAATTTCGAAGAATCGCAGAAATTGATTAAAGAAATACATGAAGGAACCTTCGGGACTCATGCACCAGGGCATATCATGGCTAGGAAAATCCTCAGGGTAGGATACCTTTGGTCCACAATGGAAAAAGACTGTCATCAGTATGCTAGAAAATGTCACAAATGTCAGGTACATGCGGACAATGTACATGTTCCACCGGTACCACTCAATGTTATGGCTATCCCTTGGCCATTTGCTATGTGGGGCATGGATGTTATCGGACCTATTGAGCCTAAGGCATCCAATGGCCATCGATTCATTCTGGTGGCTATCGACTACTTCACTAAGTGGGTAGAAGCTGCATCTTATGCACATGTGACTAAAAAGGTAGTGGTCACCTTTGTTAAGAAAAATATCATATGTCGATACGGCATCCCACATCGTCTTATTACTGATAATGGAACCAACTTGAACAATAAGATGATGGAGGAATTATGTCAAGATTTCAAAATTCAACGCCATAATTCCTCTCCCTATCGGCCAAAAATGAATGGCGCAGTAGAAGCAGCCAATAAAAACATCAAGAAGATTGTTCAAAAGATGGTTAAAACCTATAGGGATTGGCATGAAATGTTGCCTTTTGCTCTTCATGGTTATCGAACGTCTGTACGAACCTCAACAGGAGCTACGCCATTCTCCCTTGTGTATGGAATGGAGGCTGTATTGCCAATAGAGGTCGAAATACCTTCCCTGCGAATTATAATGGAAGCAAAATTAACAGAAGCCGAATGGGTTCAAAGTCGACATGACCAGCTAAACCTTATCGATGAAAAGCGGCTGAACGCTATATGTCATGGACAAGCATATCAAAAGAAGATAAAAAAGGCTTATGATAAAAAGGTCCACCCTCCTACTTATCAAGAAGGGGATCTAGTAATAAAGAAAATGCTTCCACCCCAGAAAGATAAAATTGGAAAATGGGCAGCAAATTACGAAGGACCCTTTGTGGTCAAACGAGCTTTCTCAGGAGGGGCACTTATCCTCACTAATATGGATGGAGAGGAACTTCGACACCCGATCAATTCTGATGCGGTGAAGAAGTATTATGCTTGAAGACATTGCTCATGACCCGTCAGGAATGAAAACCCGCAAAGGGCATCCCTGGGCAAAAGATAGGGTCTATATCCCTAGCTAGGATACGTCCTAGGCAAAAAGTAGAGGTAAAAAAAAAAATAAACTAACTAAGAGCAATGGTTACTTTAATCGAAAACCGAAAAGGCGGCTAAGGTAACATTCTTCCAGAAGCAAGCAGTCTGCATAGTCTTCACTCTAAGCTCAGGCATCTCAACTGAAGCAATTAGGAGAACCAGGGGGCAGATATCATGGACATGACTGTATAAGCCTAAACAGTACAACCAACCTTGACCACCCATTCTTCTAAATACCTTTTGAAATCCTTCTATAAAAGAAATAAAACTTTTGCTCATTTATCAATAAAATTCCTGTTCATATTCTTTCTCTTGACCAAATATTATGGAAATGCCTCTTTATTGATAAATCATAAATATGCACAAAGACTTTTAATCAAAGATCAAGCATGCATCTAAAAAAGGGAAGCATAAAAAAAATAATAATAAAGGAATAAATGCCCGCTAGGATATTCTTAGGTAAAAACTAGGGTAGCCTGCTAGATCGGAAACCCCAAAAGAACGATCTAGGAAAAAGATAAGGCAAAAGCCCCCTAAGATATTCTAGGCAAAAATTAAGGCAGCCCGCTAGATCGAAAACCCGTAAAGGGCGGTCTAGGCAAAAGATAGGGCTAAAACCAAAAGATGAATAAAAAGAGGAGCTCATCATCATGGTCATAAAGGAGGAGTCCATCGGCGTATTCATAAGAAGCCAATGGGAAAAGGCCAGTTACTTTCTAAATGCATCAAAAATAAATAAACAATAGATTGCATTTAGGACATCCACACACAAAGTAGTTGCATAATACGACTTTGTCAAAATCAAGAAAAAATAATTTTCTTCAAACAAGAATAATAAACATGAATATAAGGAGGATAGTCTCCATGCTTGTGATTAAAAATAGAAGGCGCCAAAATCCAGCCTCTAAATGAAAATAAAAATCGCGAAAGGCGAAATCAAAACCATTTCAGCAGAATAAAGAGCTTCAAGGAAACCAGCTCTAACCTTCTTCACCAATAAAAGAAGGTACATCGAAGAAAAAGGCCAACGGAAAGGCTCGATGATCCCCAAGCGGATCCTTGCCTACTCCAGAGGCAAAACAAAAATTACTTCATCACCACATGAGTCATCAAACATAATCATTTGAAGCGTCAATCAACATCCTTCCATCCAAGAAAGAAGGAAACCATGAAAAGGCCAACGAAAAGGCTCGATCATCCCCAAGAAGATCCTTGCCTACTCCATGTAGACCCCTAATTTTGCCCGACCTCTCAAAATAAAAGCTAGAAGAACTTTCACCCGAAGATGGAGTTCATCCGGCTTCCCAAAACCGAGGAAACCTCCTGCAACCAATATAGAGATCGCTCGTCTACACGATAACGGACAAAGGAGACTTCCTATACAGAGATAAAGCTCGCCCAACATGACAAATGAAGGCCAAAGAAGACTTCCTACACGAAGATAAAGCTTCAACAGACATATATCGGCACCAATCCACGTCCGAAAACGGCAAGGAAAGCTTCCCGGGGTCCCAAAATACAAAAACTGGACAAAACAGGTCGAGACCACCATCCCAGGTTTGGGATGGCCGTCCCAACTGCAATTAAGCAGTTGGGACGCGCGTCCCAAATGTGGGACGGCCGTCCCAAACTCCTGGGGGTCCCAACATGAGTAAAACTGCATTTGGGACGGCCTTCCCAACCCAGACTGGCCGTCCCAGATTGGCACAACGCAGAAATCATGTTTGGGACGGTTGTCCCAACCCAGACGGCCGTCCCAAAGTCCTAGGCGAAAATTTACTATAAATAGGAGCCTCATTTGTCTCATTCCACACACCAGACAACTCAAAGACTTGTCTTCTTCTCTCCCTCTCTCGAATGATCTTTCTGATTGCCTTTTTTAGGTAACAATCAGTTAAGGAATTTGTATTTCGGCATTCGATTTCTTCTAGAAAATTAGTCGAGTCGATTAGGATAGACGAGAGGAGAACAATTGTAGAGCGAAGGACTGCCGAAACGCGTCCTCTTTGTACAAGAATCATAATATAAAGCTTGCTACGGAGGTTTTTCTCAATTCTCTTCTTCTTTATTGCTTTATTTATTGTTTTTTGTATGCAATGTAGATAAATCATGTAGATAACCATATATTAATAACTGTATCAATAAAATAAGGGTAAATGCGTAATTTCTCATAATCTTCACTTAATGAATAAATCCATCATAGGGAACCCGAAAGGGGCGTTGTGGGGGTGCTAACACCTTCGCCACACGTAACTAACTCCCTTACCCAACTCTGGTTATAATGGTCAAGTTGGTTTTTAATAAAATCAACGCCTTTTTTCCTTTTCCAATGTTTCTGGTCAAAACATTGGTGGCGACTCCAAAAGAACCCCTTTTCGAAAACCTTGCTTCTATTAGAGGATAGTTCAGTGTTGAGCACCTCGGAAGCAATGAACACAATTTTAACAAAAAACGCGAGTCTCAACCATCTTATCGCGACCGCTCGCATAAACGTTCGAGACGTCCCCAGGACGTCGGAACGGACGGCGGCGACACTCCAGAGGCAAAAAAAAAAAAAATTTACCTCACGACTCAGCTTCGTTGCCACATGAGTCATCAAGCAAACTCATCCAGAATCTCCGCTTCATTCCCCAAAGGAGAATAAGGACTACACAAGAGTTCATTAAAGAAAATGCGGAGTCAAATCCTTCATATCACCAGGGGGCAACAAAAAGAAAGAAAAGATAAACTTTCATTCCCCAATAGAGGCCACAACGAAAAAGGCCGAATAAATATCTCCAAATAGAGCATTTCAGAAAAGTCTACAAAAAGAGGAAAACAAGAAAATTTCCATCTTCTAGCTCAAATAAGAGCTTCACAAGGCCAGGAGCCAAGACTCCATCACCAAAATTGGATCCCCAGGAAGCCGACAAACTCCTCGGTGAATCCCAAAAGAGAGAAAAAGAAGAAAATCTCTTCATTATGCTCAATAAAGAGCTTCACAAAAGTCAGGAGCCAAGACTCCATCATATAAAAAATCAAATCAAGGATTAGATCCCCCAAGAAAAGAAAAATTCCCCAGGGATCACCAAAAAGAAAAGAGAAAAAAAAAACGTCTTTTCATCCAAAGAAAAAAGCCAATGTGCATAAAAAGGCGCACATATGGAAAAGCCAAATCGCGAAAAAGAGATACAAATCGCGAGCAAAAAAGATAAAAACCCATTCCCTAGCTGAATAAGAGCATAGGCAAAGCCAGCTCAAACAACAAGATCCAACAAGGAGTCAAAAACTCCATCCCTCCCTAGGGGGCAATTCAAAATAGATCCCCAGGAAACAACCAAATCCCTGGTGGATCACCAAAAAGAAAATCCCCAGTGAGCCTACCAGCAAGAGGCAAAATACAAATTCATATCCTCAGGGAGTTAATCGCCTATAACACCCAATATGAATATCCCCAATGAAAGGCAAAACCTTCACTCCCAAGAATGCCTATGCCTACTCAGAGGCAAGCAAAGAGCCGATATCCCCAAGAAACGGGAAATCAACCTATGCAAGAGGCAATCCAAAGCACAAAGCTTCCAAAAAAAAGCATCTGCCTACTCAGAGGTATTATCAAGAACAAATATCATCAAGTAGAACATCAGCCTATTCAGAGGCGAAAAATAACAAGTAAAAAGTCTTCACCACTATTGAAGCATCTGCCTAACCAAGAGGCACAACCAACAAATCCCCAGTGGATTCCCGCCTAAATAAGAGGCAACCAGCAAAAGAATCCCCGGCAAAGCCGGATGGCTAAACGAAAAAGCCACAAGCAAAGAATCCCCGCCAAAGCCGGATGGCTAAACAAGAAAAGCCAAAAACAAGAAATCCCCGGTAAAGCCGGATGGCTAAACGAAAAAGCCAAAAACAAAGAACCCCTGGTCAAACCGGATGACTAACAGAAAAGTCAAAAAGTCAAAATCAAATATTCCCTACGGAATGGGCGCATGAACAAAAACAATAAGTCGCCAACACATCTCAAAAACCAGATGACCACAGATTGACTATCAAAAAGTCATCCTAAAAGCCTTGCAGAACCGGGCTTATTCGGAACCTTGCGAACGTGGTTCGTACCGGGTGGGGGTAGGTACCCACAAGAGCCTTGCGGAACGGGGTTCGTACCGGGTGGGGGTAGGTACCCATCGGAACCTTGCGGAACGGGGTTCGTACCGGTGGGGGTAGGTACCCGCAAGAGCCTTACAGAACGGGATTCGTACCAGGTGGGGGTAGGTACCCATCAGAGCCTTGCAGAACGGGGTTCGTACCGGGTGGGGGTAGGTACCCACAAGAGCTTTGCAGAACGGGGTTCGTACCAGGTGGGGGTAGGTACCCATCAGAGACTTGCAGAACGGGGTTTGTACCGGGTGGGGGTAGGTACCTACAAGAGCCTTGTAGAACGGGGTTCGTACCAGGTGGGGGTAGGTACCCATCAGAGCCTTGCAGAACGGGGTTCGTACCGGGTGCGGGTAGGTACCCACAAGAGCCTTGCAGAACGGGGTTCGTACCAGGTGGGGGTAGGTACCCACAAGAGCCTTGCAGAACGGGGTATCGGAGCCTTGCGGAACGGGGTTCGTACTAGGTGGGGGTAGGTACCCATCGGAGCCTTGCGGAACGGGGTTCGTACCGGGTGGGGGTAGGTACCCATCGAGCTTTGCGGAACGGGGTTCGTACCGGGTGGGGGTAGGTACCCATCAGAGCCTTGCAGAATGGGGTTCGTATCGGGTGGGGGTAGGTACCCATCAGAGCCTTGTAGAACGGGGTTCGTACCAGGTGGGGGTAGGTACCCATCAGAGCCTTGCAGAACGGGGTTCGTACCGGGTGGGGGTAGGTACCCACCAAAGCCTTATAAAATAAGGTTTATACCGGATGAGGGTAGGTACTCATCAGAATCTAGCAAAAAATGCAGATTCGTACCGGGTGGGGGTAGGTACCCACCAAAGCCTTATAAAATAAGGTTTATACCGGATGAGGGTAGGTACTCATCAGAATCTAGCAAAAAGCAGATTCGTACCAGGTGGGGGTAGGTACCCACCAAAGCCTTATAAAATAAGGCTTGTACCGGATGAGGGTAGGTACTCATCAAAACTTAGCAGAATGCATTAGGTGGAGTAAAATACTCACCTAAGCATTTACAAAAAATGGGTTGCAAAGATCTTACTTCTATTAGAGGATAGTTCAGTGTTGAGCACCTCGGAAGTAAATACCCACAAGAGTTTAGCAAAATGCAAACTCATACCGGGTGAGGGTAGGTACTCACCAAAGCCTTGCAAAACAAGGTTTATACCTAGTGGGAGTAGATACCCACAAGAGTCTAGTGAAACGCAGACTCGTACCGGGTGAGGGTAAGTACTCACCAGAACCTTATAAAGTAAGGTTCAAACCAAATAGGGGTTGGTACCTATCAAAAATATATTTATCATCCGGAGGATCAGCAAAGAAGCATCCGAAGGATAACCGGGCAAAAGGGTTAACTCCTTCCCTTACCAACTAATTTTTTCGGCATATTAAGCCAACAAAATTAGCTAGGCAGGTGAAGGGGGGGCAGCTGTAGACCCCTAATTTTGCCCAGTCTCTCAATAAAGGCTAAAGAGATTTCCTACAAACAAGATAGAGCTCGCCTGGCATCTCAATAAAAGCCAAGAAGACTTCCTATATGAAGATAAAGCTTCAACGGGCGTCTATAGGCATCAACCGACGTCCGAATAAAGAAAGGAAAGCTTCCCGGGGGTCCCAGAACACAAAAGCTGGCCAAAACAGGTCGAGACGGTCGTCCCAACCTTCCCTGGCCAAGTGGGACGACCGTCCCAAGTGGGACTGCCAGCCCCAGCTTTTCAGGGGGTCCCGACCTTTGTAAATCATGCAGTTGGGACGGCCATCCCAACCCAGACGACCGTCCCAAATGTGCAGGCAGCGAAAAACTATAAATAGGAGGCTCATTTGCCACTGTTTCACAGACCAGACAACTCCCAGTACTTGTCTATCCTCTTCCCTCTTCGAATGAACTCTCTGATTGCCTTAATAAGGTAACAATCAGTTAAGGAATCATATTCCAGCATTAGATTCTTCTGTAAAATTGAGTCGAGTCGATCTTGTATTTGGAGAGGAGAGTCTTTGTAGAGCGAAGGATTGCCAAAACGAATCCTCACGATTAAAGATTCCTAATACAAAGCTTGCTACGGAGGTTCTGTTCAATTCTCTTCTCTTTTACTGCTTTATTTATTGCTTTCTGTATGCAATAAGAAATAAAGTCATGTAGATAGCCATTCTTAACATTATGCAATAAAATAGGGTAATCGCGTAATTTCTCATAATCTTTACTTAAATGAATTAATCCGTCATAGGGAACCCGAAAGGGGCGTTGTGGGGTGCTAACACCTTCCCCACACGTAACTAACTCCCTTACCTAACTCTGGTTATAATGGCCAAGTTTGGTTTTTAATAAAATCAACGCCTTTTTATCCTTTTCCAATGTTTATGGTCAAAACATTGGTGGCGACTCCAAAAGAACCTTTTTTCGAAAACCTTGCTTTTATTAGAGGATAGTTCAGTTGTTGAGAACCTCGGAAGCAATGAACATAATTTTTACATAAAACGCGAGTCTAAACCATCTTTTCGCGACCGCTTGCATAAACGTTCGAGATGTCCCTGGAAATCGGAATAGACGGCGACGACACTCACAATAAAGACCAGAAGACCTCCTTTTCGAAGATGGACGAAGCCTAAGAAGCCATTAGGAGAGACTATTAGGCCCCATACTAGGATAAGAGGGATTTTTGGCTCAAAAATAAGGATTTTTGCCTCTTAAGGTCGAGACCGCCGTCTCGGATTCGAGACCGCTGTCTCGCCTTGCGCGGATGGCGAGACCGCCGTCTCGTTTAGCGAGACCACCGTCTCGCCAGTCGCGAATGGCAAGACCGCCGTCTCGATGTTTCTGCAAGGCGAGACCGTCGTCTCGACTGGCGAGACCGCCGTCTCAACCTTGTCAGACGAGACGGCCCGTCTCGACCTGACTGGCGCGAATCCCTATAAATAGGGCCCTTATTCCCCTCATTTCCAACAAGTTCTTCCTCCTTCTCTCTAGACTTTTCTTCAAATTCTCTCTCTAGAACCGCTCCGACGCATTTCTGGAGTTTTTGAGCGTTTCTAAGAGTGTTTTTTAGCGTTTCGAGAGGTTTCCGACACTGTGTAGAGTGAAGGGTTGCCAAAAAGCACCCTATTTTTGCAAAAGATTAATAGAAAGCTTGATTCGGAGGTTTTTACTCTCTCTCTCTCTACATTACCGCTTTATTTTAATAGACATTAGGGTCATGTAGTCATAATTTAATTTCCGCATAATAAAAGGGTAAACGCATATTTTCCGGTTTATTTACTCAGAATAGATGGCCTATCATAGGGAACTCGAAAGGGGTGTCGTAAAGGAACTAACACTTCCTTTACGCGTAACTAACTCCCTTACCCCAACTCTGGTTCTAATGACAAAAGTTGGTTTTTCGAAAACCAACGCCTTTTGAACTCCTTTTCCGATGTTTCCGGTAAAAACATCGGTGGCGACTCCAGAGAACCCTTCAAAACTAGCTCTTGGATTAGCTCGGTTATCGGACAATCCAAGAGCGCCCTTTCGAAAATCTCACCCCTAGGTTCAGCCCGGTTATCGGACAACCTAAAAGCATTGTAACCACTAATAAAAACGTGAAAAACGGAAAGTCAGAAACCATCGCGTCGCTCCGACCGCCCTCGTTTTGACGGCGGCGACAGATGGCGACTCCACTGGGGAAGCCTAGAGAGTTGATCCCATTTAGTGATGGGCTAGCTTAAAAATAAATAAACCAAGAAAATAACGTTTTTATCCTACCTTGTATTATAACATGTTTATTGCTGGGCTTTAATAACTGTTGTTTGTTTATATTTATGCAATTGTTTGAAATACAAACTGTACACAAACCCTTGCACACAACAGTTCCCCCTATACCCGGGGGCAAGTGAGAAATCCATAGGGAGTGGGTGGCAGGTACGGTTCGCTGTAGTGATGGCCTTGTGCCCAACAGTGTGATCGGAAACCACCACTCAAGGTGATAACCTTCCTCTTTTGGCACAAAGACTGACTATGGCCTTAGTGCTAAGCATGGTCGGAAGGCTGGAGAGTGGGGACCCTATAATGGGGGCACCTTGGGGGCCTTAGCCTTGGTGAGAACAGTTAGAACCTACCTTCGCCAATGCACTTTTCTGCAGGAAAACCCTACCTCGTGATTAAAACGACTTCTCGCCTGTTCGTGGATGTTCGAATTGTGGTGTGCATATGTTTGTTGCATTTTTTTGTTGCATAGCATAACCAAACAACAAAAAAATCACAAAGAATATATTTTTTGCAATAAACACCCCTATCTCGGACAGTCTGCCTTTTAGCTAGCCTGGTTTCAGGTTCTTTGTAAGCTAAGTAGCCATGCAGTCCAACAGAAGAGATAGGAGACGTTAACCAATTCTTTCGCATAAAGCCACTTTTTATCTCGGACAGTCTACCTTTTAGCTAGTCTGGTTTCAGGTTCTTTGTAAGCTAAGTAGCCACGCAGTCCGACAGAAGAGATAAAAGGCTATAAAACAAAAAAATAAAAATAAAAAATAAATCCAAAATAGATAAGATAATTAAAAACATTTATAAAAAATAATTCTGACAAAGTCACATCATCCATAATACATCATGTCATGAGTAAAGAAATACCAAGAGAGAAAATAAGAAAAATGAGAGCGCATTTAGCATCATATAAACATAATATCTCATACATAAGCATATCCATGCTAGTTCAACACTCAACATGCATTAATAAACTCTCTTCCGGGCATTCTAGAAAGTGGTTGATCCTCTTCCCATCCGAACTCATGCACAAAAGGCCAGAGCAATGGAGAACTTGGAGGAACAAAATCGGAAGCTCACTGCAGAGGTCAATACCCTCCGTGAGCAGATGGCCCAACTAATGGAGGTCATTGTCGCCGCCTCCCCGAAGAGGGGGCGCGGTCGGAGCGACGCGATGGTTTTATCGACCCTCTTTCTTCTTGTTTTCGCGTTTTTTTATTGGTGGTTACAACGTCTTCAGGCTGTCCGATAACCGGGCTAATCTGGAGACGAGGTTTTCAAAAAGTGTCCTTGAGTTGTCCGACAACCAGGCTAACCCAAGGACTTATTTATTTTGGGTTCTATGGAGTCGCCACCGATATTTTTACCATAAACATCGGAAAAGGGGTTTAAAAAGGCGTTGGTTTTCGAAAACCAACTTTGGTCATTAGAACCAGAGTTGGGTAAGGGAGTTAGTTACGTGTAAAGGGAGTATTAGTCCCTTTACGACGCCCCTTTCAGGTTCCCTATGATAGGCCGGCTTTTTGCGAATGATTAAACTTGGAAAATTACGCTTTTACCCTTTTATTATGCGGTATTTAGATATGTGACTACATTGCCCTAGATTCTATGGCATAATTTAAATGACAGTAATTTCAAAGAATAGAGAATGAGGATATGCACCTCCAAAGCAAGATTTATATTCAAAAAGAGGGTGCGTTTTGGCAACCCTTCACTCTACAACTCTCAGAAAACTTCGAAAATGCCTCGGAGGGATTTTAAAGAAGATTTAGGACACTCTGTATATGCCTAAAGACGCTCAGAAACTCTGGAAATGCCTCGGAGGGATTCTTAGAGAGAGAAATTCTAGAGAGAAGGGAGAGCTCTTGGTTTTTCTGTGTGGAAATGAGGGGGGGAGAGCCCCTATTTATAGTTTTTCGCGCTGTCAGGGTCCAGACCGCCGTTCTCGTCTGACAGGGTCGAGACCGCCGTCTCGTAATTCGAGACCGCCGTCTCGCTCATGTCATGGGGTCGAGACCGCCGTCTGGAAAATCCAGACCGCCGTCTCGACTTGGCGAGAATCGAGACCGCCGTCTGGAAAACCCAGACCGCTGTCTCGTTTTTGCGAGTGTGAGACCGCCGTCTGGAAAATCGAGACGGCGGTCTCGTCCTGGCGTTGAAACGAGACGGCAGTCTGGTATTCCCAGACGGCGGTCTCGTCCCTTCAGGGCGAGAAACTTTATTTTTGGGCCAAAAAACCTTCCTATCTTGGTACTGGAGCCTAATAGTCTCTCCTAGTGGCTTGTTAGGCTTTGGTCGTCTTCAAATAGGGGATTTTCTGACTTCATTTGGAGCCCGGGCAAGATTTGGGGTCTACAGCTGCCCCCCCTTTACCTGACTAGTTGACTGTTGGCTTTGTTATGCCAGACAGGTAGACAGGAAGGTAAAGGAGTTGACCCTCTTGCCCGGCTACCCTTCGGACTGCCGTCTTGTGGCGGATGATCCTCTGGGGAGATGTTGTGTTTGTGCACCTCCGGAATACTACTCCTGACGTAGCCGATCCCTTTGGTTGACACATGGTAGAACCTCCGGATACTACTCCTGACGTAGCCGATCCTTTGGTTGATGAGTATAAACCCCCCATCAGGCTGGTAGTTGCAGTCCGTTGTGTGGGACTGGATGGGTATGAACCCCCCATCAGGCTGGTACGGTCCGTTGTGTGGGACCGGATGGGTATGAACCCCCCATCAGGCTGGTACGGTCCGTTGTGTGGGACCGGATGGGTATGAACCCCCCATCAGGGTGGTACGGTCCGTTGTGTGGGACCGGATGGGTATGAACCCCCCATCAGGGTGGTAATGGCGGCTTACAGTTCATGTGGCCCATGCGCCGGGCGGGCGCTTTTTATGTGCTGGTTGATAGGTATAAACCCCCTATCAGGCTGGTACAGTCCTGTTGCGAAGGACTGGTGGTAGTGGCGGCTTACTGCTCGGGTGGCTCATGCGCCGGGCGGGCGCTTTTTATGTGCTGGTTGATAGGTATAAACCCCCTATCAGGCTGGTACAGTCCCGTTGCGAAGGACTGGTGGTGGTGGCGGCTTACTGCTCGGGTGGCTCATGCGCCGTCTCTCCGGAGAGGTGACTTCTGTGTTGGTTGATGCGTTTATCTGGTGTTGTGCCGGGAATCTTGTTGTCTTTGTTCATCTAGCTTTGTTGGTTGCTGGGGATTTTTGACTTCTTGTTGGTGGTTATCCGACTTCTTGCTGGTCGGGTCTTCTCTTTGTGTTCGACTTTTGCTTGGTAGTCAGTTTTTATTGGTTGAGGCAGTCTTGATTTTTATCCTGTCTTTTTCTCGCGGTTTTTATTTCTTTTTTCGTGATTTTGTATCTTGGCTTTTTCTTGAGCATGTGCCTTTTTCCTTTTCAAGCTTTTTTTGTTATGCTGGCTTTTGTAAAGGAGGGCAAAAGGTCGGCGAAATAAAATTTTATTCATAGAAAATTTCATTACAACAACTCTTATTTTAACCCGTACAATCCCTAAGAGTCATCATCATCTGAAGGGGGGCAGTGGGGGAAATATCTGTACATGTTGTAACGGAAGTCGGTCTGTTCCTGGATTTCGTCGTTGTAATCCTCCTGGTGCGCCGTCCACTCCTGCCGCATCCTCTGCTGCTCTTGGCGGATCTCATTTTGGCCTTCTTGAAGGGCCTGTATGTGAGCATCCTGGGTCTGCTGCCACTGGGTCTGCTCTTCTCGCCACACTGCTATCTGGCTGAATTGCTGGCTCAAATAGTCCATATGCTGGTGCATGCCAGCGAAGTCATCTGTGTACTGTGGGGGCTGTTGCTGCTGTTGCTGCTGCTGCTGCTGCTGGGAGCTGGGGGACATGGGCTCATCCTGCATCGCCACTATTCCCTGGAGGTCCAGCTCAAAGTCCAGGGTGGGGTGTAGGGCGAACTGACCCCCTCGGCGTATCAGCATCCCCATGCTGACCAGCATCGGCCCGTTGATGGGCTCAGGTCGGAGGCTGCGGGCCAGCTCTTCCCGGCCAGGGCACCCCATTCTCTCTGCTAGAGGGGTGATGAGGGGAGCTACGAGGATGGCCCCCGTGGATCTGCTCCCGAAATCCTTCAGGGCCCTCAAGAAGAAGTACCCTGGATTGCAGCGCCGCCTCTGGTGCATGCAGTAGAGAGCGAAGAGGTCAGGGAGGGATATCTTACCCTGGCTCTCTTTCCTCCCATGGAGTGTGCCTGCCAGCAGCTTATGGCAGATGCGGAGGGCCGGTTGTAGTGCGGATCCCCTCATTAAGGTGGGCAGTGTGGTTGCCCCTGTGAGGTCCCGCCACATATCGGCGGGGGTGAGATGGGTGGGCCGAGAGCAGATGGCCTCTCGGTATTCCCGGGTTAGGGCCTCCTCGGGCCGGATGAATCCAATGGAGACATTGAACTCCTCCAAAGTGGTAGTGTGGTACTGCCCACCCATAAAATAATTGACCATTTTGGTGGGCTGCATTCCCGAGGCCATGGAGGGGATCTCGACGAGGGAGACCGAGGCCAGAAATTCAAGTACTGCCTGTGGGTACACATGAGTGGGGGGAGGCTGTAGCAGAAAGCCCCACCCAATACTGTCAATGTGGGCCCTTACGTCCTCCTCCCATCCAAACTCGGCCAAGATGGCAAAGTCCAGTGTTAGCAGGGAGTGCCACTGGTAATTTCTGAGGTTGTCCAGGCGGGCCTGGTGCTGTGGTTGAAGTTGAGAGGGATCTGAGGGTGGCGGTGGTGCCGAGCTGCTAGCACCAGAGGTACCCCTTCTCTTGCGGGAGGCGCTTCTGCCAAACATCTTGAATGGGGAAGGCTTAGGGTAGCAAAATATGGGAGCTTTGGAGGTTTTGAGGGCTTAGGGGGCAAAGAGGAATGTGAGGAGACCCATCCCGCGCGCCCCCTTATATAGGATTTTTTTTTCAATTCGAGACCGCCGTCTGGAAAGTCGAGACGGCGGTCTCGTTTGGTTAACAAATCGAGACGGCGGTCTCGATAACCCAGACGGCGGTCTCGACTTTGCCTAAGTCGAGACGGCGGTCTGGTTTCTCGAGACGGCGTTCTCGTTTGGTCAACAAAACGAGACGGCGGTCTCGAATTTCGGATTTTTTTTTTTTTTGAATAAGAAATAGGACCTGGTTCAAAAACATTTTATGCATGCAAATGTTTTCATGTTTGATGTCCTATAATGCCTACTTGGGTTAATATTTCAGAAGGATTTAACCAACGTGCGTTGTTGCGCTGAAAGCCTTCTGATTTTTTGTACTTGTCTTTTGGCTGTACCATGCCGGATTCTTTGTGACCGAAGGGTAATTTCTTTCTTTCTCTCTTTTCTCTATTTCTTTCTTTTTGCGGAGCACTTTTCGTCATGTAGTGACCCTTTTTCCTTGCTTTAGGGATTTCAATCCTCTTGTTGACTATACGCCTCCATATTCCCAAATTAATTGTTAGAATATTTTCGTGAGGGTCAAGAGAAAAGAAGCAAAGGGGTAAAAATGGCTTGTGTTTTAGAGGGTTGATTTTTATTGACAAAGAATTTGTAAGAATGGCTAGCTAAGGGTTAGGCCTGAGTGTTTAAGCTTTTGTCTAAGCCAACATTCTCCTTTTTTCCCTTTTTTGTATTTGCGCTACTTTTGGTTTTATTTCCATCGCTTTTTAAATAGCTGGCTGATTTTCCTAGATCGCCCTTTGCGGGTTTTCGAACTAGGATACTGTGTGTTGGCCCTAACTTTGGTCTAGGTTTACTCTTTTGTAAAATTTTGGAGAAATCCTAGCGGACCTTTATTTGTAACCCTAACTTTTGCCTAGGCTACCCTTTATTGTTGTTCGGGTATCCTACCGGGTCGACCCTAACTTTTGTGTAGCCCCCTTAGTGGGTTTCCTACCGGGTAATTTGCCCTTTTCTTTGGCCTTTGGCTTCTCTGGGCTTTTTTCTTTTTTGTGGATTTTATTTTTTTGTTCACAGTATTGGCGAAGCGTGACTTTCTTTATGGCTTTAGGTGAAGTCTTATTTTTATGTGCTCCTAATCAGCTAACTCGATGATGATAGCAATGACGAAGGTTTGATTATTTGGAAGCGCTTCTAATTCTCTTCTTCTCTTTTTTTTTTTATGTTTACTTAGACAGGGTTATTCATGTGGTCCAGTCAGAAGTAGCAAGAAAAGAAGCAAATAGAAAGAATCATTCTTATTAATTAATAAGGGAATATGTGCCCTAAGATGCCCGGGGGTCGGGCTCGCCCCAGGGGATAGTCTCTAACAATCATGGGGTTTACATCCCTTGAACAAAGAAAAAGATTTCCTAATGACTAGAGTGGTTCTTGACGCTTGCACCCCTCCACTTCGGAAAATTTGCTTGAGTGTGCGAAGGGGAGGCTTCCCTTTTCCTTTTCCCGCTCGGCCCTTGAAAGGGTCATATCCTAGGCCATACTTGTGAGGATTGTCCTTGAATTCTGGGGGTTCCCTCATTCCTTGGGAATCTGCCCCCAGTCCTTGGCCAGGATGGTAGCCATGCTTCAACATCATGCGGGCTACTTTTGTATTTTTGGGAAGTCGCTCTATGCTGGCGATTTCAAGCGCTTGAAAAGATGTTTCAAGGGCCTCTTCGGCTGCATCCACATAGGGTTGGGTGGACGGTCCACTGATCATGATATCGTCCTTTGCTTGGACCGTGACCAGTTTGTCCTCCACTATGAATTTGACTTTCTGGTGGAGCGTCGAAGGTACTGCCTTGGCGTCATGAATCCAAGGCCTGCCGAGGAGACAGTTGTATGCTGGAGTAATGTCCATTACATGGAAATCGATGTCGAAGATAGTGGGTCCAATCTGGATTGGCAAATTAATCTCTCCCACTACTTCTCGTTTTGATCCGTCGAAGGCTCGAACGATGGTGCTACTTGGGCGCAGATGGGTCCCTTGGATAGTTAACTTATCCAGCGTGCATTTGGGCATCACGTTCAGGGATGACCCGTTATCCACAAGAACGTTGGCGATGAGGTATTCCTTGCACTTGACTGAGATATGCAAGGGTTTGTTGTGCTTTGACCCTTCGAGAGGGAGTTCTTCCTCTGTGAAGGCGAGGTGATCGCTTGCCATAATGTGACCGACGATCCTCTCGACCTTCTCTTGGGATATGGTATGAGGTACGTGCGCCTCGCTCAAGACCTTCAGCAGGGCGTTTCGGTGCGGTTCCGAGCTCATTATCAAAGATAGCAACGTGATTTTTGCAGGTGTGCGATTGAGCTGGTCGATAATGGAATACTCGCTTTGTCTTATAAATTGGAGTAATTCCTCTGTCTCCTCCTTGGATTCTTTATTTTCTTTTTCGTCTTCGGTCTTTTTATTTTTTTCTTTATTTTGGAGGACCTCTTCTTGTGTGTCCTTGGGGGAGTAGATTCTTCCACTTCTAGTCGTTCCCCCGATGCCGGCTATGTTTGTTATTTCTTCTTTTATTGGTGAAGATTCCCCATATCTCCACGGTACAGCTTTATCTGATTCGTAGGGGAAAGGACGTGGCATAAAAAGTCGCACTGGCGTCCTTGCCCATTCTTCTTTATTTTTGAGGACCAACGGCCGAGGTTTGCTTTCCTCTTGCGATGATTCGACCGTTGGGGTGAGCTTTATTAGGAGTGGCTTTCTCTCCATTCTTCTGGGTTGGAAGACGTGTTAGTTAATCCTTCCTTTTTATTATCTTATTTATTAAGCGTGAAGGAGGAAAATTAAAATATGCAAATGAATGCTTATGCATGCAAGTAGACAAGTGTGAAATAAGGAAAAAGATTTTATTAATTCTTTTGAAAGGTGTACATTCTCTTATTCCATACTATGAAGCGTCTTTTGACAAAAGCGGAAAAGCTTAAAGAAACCCACAGGCGGGTCTTGTTTCCTCTGTAATTCTCTTTCGGCTTCCCGGACATGGTGGGCGAGCGCTTCGCTTTGCTTATGGATCGCTTGGCTCATTTCTTCGCTGTATTGCTGAGCATCCTTGATCTTTGCTTCTTGATGTATGACCAAGGCTTCTAGTTCATCGAGCCTTGCAACAGCTCGGTCCTTTTCTTGTAGCACTTGGTCATATTGAGCTAGCCCACTTTTCTCCTTAATGCGTAGCTCATAAATGCCTCGGATGAGTTTTCTGTTGTTCTCTCGCTCCTGGCGGAGGTCTAGCCGAGCCTGGAGGAGTTGTTCTGACAACTCCTTGATTGTTTGAGCCTGCTGAGCTGACTCCGCCTCAAGGTGTGCTGTTTTGGCCATTATCTCCTGTAGTTGGCTATCCGAGCTAGTTCTGGCGGATTTGGACGCTCGGATAGCTTGTTCGTTAGCGTCAGCACATTGGTCCTTGAGGCGCTCTATTTCATGATCCTTTTTCTTGCCTTGCCTCTGTAGACCGTCAATCATGAGGATAGAGGCTTGTTCTTTTTCTTCAAGGGCCCGTATCTGAGCTCCCATTATCTCTACCCTCTGGGTCAAGGCATTGACTTGTGCCTGCAGCTCTTCGTTGTTGGCGAATGGAGCGGGGTGTGGTGGATGGTCGGGCCATCTCTCTTCTTCTTCTCCATGCCTCATAGTCACTGGTGACAGTTACCCGAGCTTTTCCTAGCTCTCTGTCTCCCATATAGACCGGCTTCTCCCATGCTTTTCTCACAATCAGTGAGTTGGCCATTGTGCATGGGTCTCCGAAGAAGTACAGTCCTCCGAGTTCCCCTTGGGAGATAGTAGTTTGGGTCCTCATGAGTTGTCTCATAGCTACTCTAGGTGAGTAGGCTATGCAACCCCTGAGTCCTATCAAGGGTACATTCGGATGGCTCCCGCATCTGACGAGAACTGGACCGGGTCGGAACCAAGGGCAGACCCAAGATATGCTGTTGGCATTCTTTTGTTCTAACTCGTCCCTTCATTCTATGGTCAGACGTCGTTGGAGGGGGATCTTGGAGAAGCTTCTCAAAGGGTCGGGGAATATCCCCATGTGACTGGAGGCGTAAAGATGTGTGATGCTCCACACATAAAGTAATGAAGAGCAGCAGCGGAGTGTTCTTCCTTGCTTCTGACGGCAGAAATCTACCGAGAGCAAGGTGTCGGCAAGAATAGCGGGCAGGGGACTCTTCGAGTTTACGTCCCAAGCAAAGAAGGCGTCCATAACGGCTTGATCAACCGTGTCGAGGTGGAAGGGGAACAGGATCGTTCCGAAGATTAATAGCGCCAGGGTTTTATTGAAGGCAACCTACTCTGCCCTTTCAGCCAGGTAGGACAGGTGGTCTTCCAACATCGCTACTTTCCATCCCTGGATGTTTCCCCTTCCTATCAGGGTACTTTGTCGGTACGGTAGGTGTATAAGGGCAGCGACTGGTGTTGCAGGAGTATATGCCTCGTGGCGGATATGGACCCCAGCTGATTTGGGCCATCTCAACATAGTTTCATACTCCTCCAAAGTAGGCACTGTAGACCCCTAATTTTGCCCGGTCTCTCAAATAAAGATAAAAGAGATCACCCGTAACAAGATAAAGCTCGTCTAGCATTACAAATAAGAGCCAAGGAGACTTCCTACATGAAGATAAAGCTTCAACAGACGCATATCGGCATCAACTGACGTCCAAAACAGGCAAGGAAAGCTTCCCGGAGTCCCGAAACGCGCGAAACTGGCCAGAACAGTCGAGACGGCCGTCCCAAAGGTGGGACGGCCGTCCCAACTTGCTCCAGCCAGTTGGGACGCGCGTCCCGAAGTTGGGACGGCCGTCCCAAGCCCCAGAAAAGTGGGACGGCCGTCCCGGGTCCCCAGGGGGTCCCAGCCTGTGTAATTTTGCCATTTGGGACGGCCGTCCCAGTCCAGACGGTGGTCCCGAAGTGCGCCAGCTTCGAAAACTATAAATAGGAGGCTCATTTGTCACTTTTTCACACCCCAGACATCCCAGAGAGCTCTGAAACACTTTCTAAAACTCAGAGCACTTGTCTATTTCTCTCCCTCTCTTGAATGATCTTTCCGATTGCCTTAAATAGGTAACAATCGGTTAAGGAATTATATTCCGGCATTCGATTCTTCTTTAAAATTTTTAGTAGAGTCGATCCTGTATTGGTGAGGAGAGTCTGTGTAGAGAGAGGGGTTGCCAAAACGCATCCTCACGGTTCGAGATTCTCAATATCAAGCTTGCTACGGAGGTTCTTTTCAATTCTCTTCTCTTTTATTGCTTTATTTATTGTTTTATTTAGCTTTATTTATGCCATGTAGAATAAAATCATGTAGATAGCTATTTTGTCTCTTTTATTGTTTTATTTAGCTTTATTAATCATTTTATGCATGCAATATAAAATAAAATCATGTAGATAGCCATTTAATATTATGTAATAAAATAGGGTAATCGCGTAATTTCTCGTAGTCTTTACTTAAATGAATTAATCTGTCATAGGGAACCCGAAAGGGGCGTTGTGGGGTGCTAACACCTTCCCCACACGTAACTAACTCCCTTACCCAACTCTGGTTATAATGGCCAAGTGCGGTTTTTCTTAAAATCAACATTTTTTCCTTTTCCAATGTTTATGGTCAAAACATTGGTGGCGACTCCATAAGAACCCCTTTTCGAAAACCTTTTAAAACAAAAACGCGAGTCTAAACCATCTTTTCGCGACCGCTCGCATAAACGTTTCTAAGACGTCCCCCTCCGGACGTCGGAAAGGGACGGCGGCGACAGATGGCGACTCCACTGGGGAAGCTAGAGAGTTGATCCCATTTAGTGACAGATAAATTCAAACTAAGTAAAGATTTGAAATTACGCCTTTACCCTTCTGTATGTTTTTTATTGTATGGCTTTAAATAACTGCTGTATGATTATTTCTGCAATTGTTTGAAATATAAATTGCACACAAAAACCCTTGCACACAACAGTCCCTCTATACCCGGGGGCAAGAGTGAATATCTATAGGGAGTGGGTGGCAGATACGATCGGTTAGTTGGCACACGGGGCTACTACCGTTGTCGGAAAACCACCAACTCAAGGTGATAACTCTCTTCTTTTGATCTAAGGGTGTCACCACGGAGTTCCGTGTATGACCCGAGGATTGAAAGATTGAGAGGTCCCTATAATGGGGGCACCTTGGGGACCTTTGGCCTGGTGAGAACAGTTAGAACCACCTAAACCAAGCACGTTTCTGCAGGAAAACCCTACCTCGTAATAGCGTGGCTCTGCTCGTGGATGTATGAATTGTGTGTGCATACGTTTGCTGCATTTGTATTGATGCATTAGCATAGGGTAATCATACAACAAACAAAAAATGAAAAACCCTAAAAATCATAAAAAAATGAAAAAACCTAAAAATCATAAAAATATATAATCAAATTAAAGTCATAAAAATACCTTATAAAAAAATTTTTTTTTTTGACAAAGTCGTATCATTCATACCATATCATTCAATAAGTGGTAAAACCAAGAGAGAGAACCAATGCATTAAGAAAGGTATGCATAAACATCATCATAATAAAATCTCTCATACATAAACACATTCATCCTAGGACATATCTATTCCACACTAATCATTTAAAATAAAAGTTATAATAAGAATCATTAAAATCATTTAGAAGGTGGCTGGTCTTCCGCCCGTCCTCACTCGTGCTCAAAAAGCCAAGAAGATGGAACAGCTAGAAGAACAAAACCGAAAGCTCACCGCGGAGCTTAATACGCTGAAAGAGCAAATGGCTCAAATGTTAGATATGATGCATCAACAAAATATTCATCAGGAGGGTCCTCAGAATGGACAAGCCTCTCACCAGGAAGAAGAAGAGGAACCTCAGAGTGAGCCTGATCCATCTAGCACAAGAGCAGTACATATTCATGCTCCTGAAATATCAAAACAACAAATCATTGCTCTTGAAGAGAGGCTGAGAGCTATGGAAGGACATAACTTTGATATAAGAGAGGCGGCTGATATGTGCCTCGTTAAAGACATCCAATTCCCTAACAAGTTCAAAACTCCGGACTTCCCGAAATACATAGGGTTAACTTGTCCCAAAAACCATCTTACAATGTACTGCCGTAAGATGGCTGCATATGCTGATAATGAGAAACTCCTGATCCATTGCTTTCAGGAGAGTTTAGCTGAATCGGCCTTAAACTGGTATATGCAACTAGAAGGGGGCCAAATCCAAACCTGGAGACACCTGGCAGATGCCTTTCTTCGTCGATATAAATACAATATAGATCTGACCCCTGAAAGAGCAGATTTACAACTATTAAGCAAGAAAGATGATGAATCCTTCAAAGCATATGCCCAAAGATGGAGGGAATTGGCAGCACAAGTGGAACCTCCTTTATCCGACAAAGAGACTACATCCCTGTTCATCAATTCTTTGACGGGTCCTTATTATGACAAAATGATAGGGAACACATCAACACTCTTCGCAGATGTAGTCATTATAGGAGAAAGAGTAGAGCAAGGTCTGAAGAGCGGAAGGATTGCACAGCAGAACTCCTCCAACTCCTCTACTCCATTCATTAAAAAGAGCCTCGGGAAAAAGAAAGAAGGAACCGTAAATGCAATCAACTTGGCCATTCCTTCTTCCTCCTCTCAGCAAACTAAGTCACGTAGACCAGAAAGGAAGTTCACCCCAATACCCACTTCTTATGCAAGCTTGCTGTTAAAATTACTAGACGCCAAGCTCCTCGTACGCATCCCTCCCAAGAAGATGGAGCCACCATATCCAGAATGGTATAAGCTTAATGAAAAATGCAACTATCATTCGGACGCTCCAGGACATTCTACAGATAACTGCATAACCTTAAAGCATAAGGTCCAAGATTTAATAGATGCGGGATGGATCACCTTTGACGCATCTACTCCAAAGGTGGACGACCAGCCCTTATCAAAGCCTGAGTAAAAGACGGGATAAGGGAGACCAGCAGATTAGGGCTCATCATTTTTACTTTTTTTGCAATAAAAATAAAGAAATAATAAAAGCTTCCGATGTATTTCTCGTGATCCTTGTCCATGATTATGAGATTTTTGGTTAAATTGGGCTTTGTAAATATTTTCTTCTATCAATACAATGAGGCATTTTTTTAATACACATATTCTCTTTCATTCTTTTCTCTCTCATACATTTAATAAAAGAATCTAAAACAAAGCATAACCCATACAGTCATGTTCGTGATTGAAAACTCCTTGGAAGATCTGAAAGTCGAAGACGAATGGATTGAGTCGAGACAGTGAGGAGGGGACCATTTCCCCGGATATGCAAAGACTGTTAGAAAAAGAAGCTCAATCAATACAGCCCCATCAGGAGAGAACTGAGGCTATCAATTTGGGATCAGAAGACGATAAGAAAGAAGTAAACATCGGTACCCAAATTAATAATGACGTCAGGGAAAGGTTAATACAATTACTAAGAGAATATATGGATGTGTTTGCTTGGTCCTACCATGATATGCCTGGGATTGACAAGAGCATAGTAGAGCATCGGTTACCAATAAAAGAGGGAATTCGGCCCGTCAAGCAAAAACTCAGAAGAGTAAAACCAGAATGGTCCTTAAAAATTAAAGAAGAAGTAGAAAAACAATTGGATGCCAATTTTCTAATTGTATCAAAATACCCTGAATGGTTGGCCAACATTGTGCCAGTCATAAAGAAAAATGGAAAAATCAGAGTATGCGTAGATTACAGGGATTTAAACCGTGCAAGTCCGAAAGATGATTTTCCCTTACCACATATCGATATGCTGGTAGATCATACTGCTACAAATACTCTCTATTCTTTCATGGATGGATATGCAGGGTATAACCAGATTAAATTGGCTGTCGAAGATAGAGAAAAAACTTCCTTCATTACACCATGGGGTACATTCTGCTATAGAGTAATGCCTTTTGGACTCAAGAACGCAGGGGCTACTTACCAAAGGGCTATGGTCACACTATTTCATGATATGATTCACAAAGAAATCGAAGTATATGTGGATGATATGATCACCAAGTCCAAAAATGAAATAGATCACCTCCAATATTTAAAGAAGTTATTCAATCGACTTCGAAAATACCAGATTAAGCTCAACCCGGCTAAATGCACATTCGGAGTACGATCGGGAAAACTCCTTGGGTTTATTGTTAGTAAAAGAGGAATTGAGGTGGACCCTGATAAAACAAAGGCAATCATAGAAATGCCCCCACCAAGGACAGAAAAAGAAATCAGAGGATTCTTGGGTCGAATAAACTACATCGCACGGTTCATCGCGCAATTAACTGGACAAGTGCATGCCTATCTTCAAGCTATTGCGTAAAAACCAACCGAAAGTTTGGAACGACGAATGTCAACAAGCTTTCGAAAAAATCAAAATGTGCCTAACCAATCCCCCGATACTGGTACCACCTGTGGAAGGAAAGCCCCTGATTCTTTACCTTTCAGTACTCGACGAATCCATGGGATGTGTGCTCGGTCAACAAGATGATACGGGTAAAAAGAACAAGCCATATATTACCTCAGTAAAAAATTTCTAAACTATGAGACTCGTTATACACCACTCGAAAAAACATGTTGTGCATTGGTGTGGGCAACTCAACGTCTTCGACAATATATGGCCAGACATACAACTTGGTTGATTTCCAAAATGGACCCAATCAAATATCTGTTTGAAAAACCCGTTTTGACCGGAAGGATAGCCAGATGGCAGGTACTCTTATCAGAATTTGATATCGTTCATGTCACTCAAAAAGCTATCAAAGGAAGCCCTTTAGCAGATTATCTAGCACATGGACCAATAGACGAATATCAATCCATACAAGATGATTTTCCAGATGAGCACATAATGCACATCCAACATGAAGAACTAGAGAATAATGAGTGGATCATGTTCTTCGATGGAGCTTCAAATTTACTAGGACACGGGATCGGAGCTATTTTAATATCTCCCGAAAAGAAGTATATACCAGTAACAGCCAGATTAAACTTTGATTGCACAAACAATATGGCAGAATACGAAGCTTGTGCTCTAGGTATTCAAACAGCTTTGGATCATGGGGTAACTAGACTCAAAGTATTCGGTGACTCTTCCCTTGTTATTTATCAACTCAAGGGTGAATGGGAAACTAAAAATTCCAAGTTAATCCCTTATCTGGAACACATTCGTAACATGACTTCAAAAATGGAAAACATCAGCTTCGAGTATGTCCCTCGGGAAGACAACCAAATTGCAGATGCATTGGCAACATTATCATCCATGTTCACATTAGAACAAGAACATGAGATGCCCATCATCCAAGTCAAAAGGTACAATAAACAAGCCTTTTGTATGATGATAGACAGTGAAAAAGATGAAACCCCTTGGTATCATGACATAAGGCGATACTTAACAAAGGGTGAATACCCCGAGGGAATCAGTGACAATGATAAAAGGATTATTCGGAAAAGGGCCGTAGGGTTTATGTTGATAGGAGAAACCCTTTATAAAAAGAATTTTGACTCCACTTTGCTAAGATGCGTCAATCTCAAAGAATCTCAGAAACTGATTAGGGAAATACATGAAGGAGCCTTCGGGACGCACGCCCCAGGGCATATCATGGCTAGGAAAATCCTCAGGGCAGGATATTTTTGGTCCACAATGGAAAAGGACTGTCATCAGTATGCCAGAAAATGTCACAAATGTCAAGTACATGCGGACAACGTGCATGTTCCACCGGTACCTCTCAATGTTATGGCTATCCCATGGCCATTTGCCATGTGGGGCATGGATGTTATTGGTCCCATTGAACCTAAGGCATCCAATGGTCATCGATTTATTCTGGTGGTTATTGACTACTTCACTAAATGGATAGAAGCTGCATCCTACGCGCATGTGACTAAAAAGGTAGTGGTCACCTTCGTTCAAAAGAATATCATATGTCGATATGGTACCCCGCATCGTCTCATTACCGATAACGGGTCCAATTTGAATAATAAGATGATGGAAGAATTATGTCAAGATTTCAAAATTCAACACCATAATTCTTCTCCTTATCGGCCCAAAATGAATGGCGCGGTCGAAGCAGCCAATAAAAATATCAAGAAGATTGTTCAAAAGATGGTTAAAACCTATAGAGATTGGCATGAAATGTTACCTTTTGCTCTTCATGGTTATCGAACATCTGTACGGACTTCAACAGGGGCTACTCCATTTTCCCTGGTATATGGTATGGAGGCCGTGTTACCAATAGAAGTCGAAATACCTTCCTTGCGAATCATAATGGAAGCAAAACTAACAGAAGCCGAATGGATTCAAAGTCGATACGATCAATTAAACCTTATCGATGAAAAGCGGCTGAATGCTATATGTCATGGACAAGCCTATCAAAAGAAGATCAAGAAGGCTTATGATAAAAAAGTCCACCCTCATACTTATCAAGAAGGGGATCTAGTTATAAAGAAATTGCTTCCAACCCAGAAGGATAAAATTGGAAAATGGTCAGCAAATTACGAAGGACCCTTTGTGGTCAAAAGAGCTTTCTCAGGAGGGGCACTTATCCTCACCAATATGGATGGAGAGGAATTTCGACACCCAATCAATTCGAGACGCGGTGAAGAAGTATTATGCTTGAAGACATTGCTCAAGACCCGTCGAGGAATGAAAATCCGCAAAGGATGTTCCTGGGCAAAAGATAGGGTCCATATTCCTCGCTAGGATACGTCCTAGGCAAAAAGTAGAGGTAAAAAAAAAAAAAAAAAAAAAAAGAAACTAAGAGCAATGGTTACTTTAGTCGAAAACCGAAAAGGCGGCTAAAGTAACATTCTTCCAGAAGCAAGCAGTCTGCATAGTCTTCACTCTGAGCTCAAGCATCTCAACTGAAGCAATTAGGAGAACCAGGGGGCAGATATCACGGACATGACTGTTTAAGCCTATACAGTATAGCCAACCTTGACTACCCATTCTTCTAAATCCCTTTTGTAATCCTTCTGTAAAAGAAATAAACTTTCGTTCATTTATCAATAAAATTCCCTTTCATTTCCTTTCTCTTGACCAAATATTACGGAAATGCCTCTTTATTGATAAATCATAAATATGCGCAAAGACTTTTTAATCAAAAATCAAACATGCATCTAAAAAGGGGAAGCATATAAAAATAATAAGATAATAAGCGCCTGCTAGGATATTCTTAGGTAAAAACCAGGGTAGCCTGCTAGATCAGAAATCCCAAAAAAGACGGTCTAGGCAAAAAATAAGACAAAAGCCCCCTAAGATATCCTAGGCAAAAATTGAGGCAGCCCGCTAGATCGAAAACCCGTAAAGGGCGGTCTAGGCAAAAGATAGGGCTAAAACCAAAAGATGAGTAAAAGATGAGCCCATCATTAAGGTCATAAAAAGAGGAGCCCATAGGCATATTCATAAGAAGCCAACGGGAGAAGGCCAGTTACTTTCTAAATGCATTAAAAATAAATAAACAATAGATTGCATTTAGGACATTCACACACAAAATAGTTGCATAATATGACTTTGTCAAAATCAAGAAAAATAATTTTCTTCAAACAAAAATATTAAACATGCATATAAGGAGGTTAGTCTCCGCACTTGTGATTGAAAACAGGAAGCGCCAGAATCCAGTCTCCATATGAAAATCAAAATCGCGAAAAACGAAATCAAAATCATTTCAGCAACATAAGGAACTTCAAAGAAACTAGCTCCAACCATCTACAACAATAAAAGAAGGTACATCAAAAATGGAAAAGAGCCAACGGAAAGGCTTGATCATCCCCAAGCGGACCCTTGCCTACTCCAGAGGCAAGACAAAAAGATTACCTCGCGACTAAGCTTCATCACCACATGAGTCATCAAAGCACACTCACGCAAGAGTCTCCATTTCATTCCCCAAAGAAGAATAAGGACTACACAAGAGTCCATCGAAAGAAAGCACAAAATCAAAACATCCCAATCACTAGGGGGCAACAAAAAGAAAGAAAATAAAAGCCTTTCATCCTCCAATAAAGGCCACTGCATGAAAAAGCCGAAAGAAAATCCCTAGGAAGAGCACATCAAGAAAAATCTACAAAAGCAGAAAAGGAGAAATTTCCATCCCCAGGAAGCCAATAAAATTCCCCAGGGATCATTACAAAGAGAAGAGAAAATATATATCTTTCCATCTAACGTGCATAAAAGGCGCACATACAAACCCATTCCCCAGCAGAAATAAAAGCATAGACAAAAGCCAGTTCAAGCAATAAGGAGTCAAAAACTCCATTTTCCCTCTAAGGGGGCAATTCAAAAGAGATCCCAGTCAGAGCAATCAAATTCTCAAAAGAAAAATTTCACCAGTGAGCTTACAACAGAACTACTGTTTGCTCAAAATAAGCAAAGAGCTAATATCCCAGAGAAATGGGAAATCAACCTATGCGAGAGGTAATGCAAGCCCAAAAGCATAAAAGTCTTCACCATCGCTGAAGCAATTGCCTAATCAAGAGGCACAATCAAAGTCCCCAATAAATTCCTGCCCAAAAGGCAACCAACGAAGAATCCCCGGTAAAACCGGATAACTAAAATAGAAAAGTCAAAAAGAAAGAAAATCAATCATTCCTCATGGAATAGGCGCATGATCGAGAGACAATAAGTCGCCGAGAACCGGGTGGGGGTACGTACTCACCTAAGCCTTGCAGAAACGGGGCTTACCAAAAACTTCATACCAGGTGAGGGTACGTACTCACCTAAGCCTTGCAGAACGGGGCTTACCAAAAAACTTCATACCAGGTGAGGGTACGTACTCACCTAAGCCTTGCAGAACGGGGCTTACCAAAAACTTCATACCGGGTGAGGGTACGTACTCACCTAAGCCTTGCAAAACGGGGCTTACCAAAAACTTCATACCGGGTGAGGGTACGTACTCACCTAAGCCTTGCAAAACGGGGCTTACCAAAAACTTCATACCGGGTGGGGGTACGTACTCACCTAAGCCTTGCAGAACGGGGCTTACCAAAAACTTCATACCGGGTGAGGGTACGTACTCACCTAAGCCTTGCAAAACGGGGCTTACCAAAAACTTCATACCGGGTGAGGGTACGTACTCACCTAAGCCTTGCAAAACGGGGCTTACCAAAAACTTCATACCGGGTGAGGGTACGTACTCACCTAAGCCTTGCAAAACGGGGCTTACCAAAAACTTCATACCTGGTGAGGGTACGTACTCACCTAAGCCTTGCAAAACGGGGCTTACCAAAAACTTCATACCGGGTGAGGGTACGTACTCACCTAAGCCTTGCAAAACGGGGCTTACCAAAAACTTCATACCGGGTGAGGGTACGTACTCACCTAAGCCTTGCAGAACGGGGCTTACCAAAAACTTCATACCGGGTGAGGGTACGTACTCACCTAAGCCTTGCAAAACGGGGCTTACCAAAAAACTTCATACCGGGTGAGGGTACGTACTCACCTAAGCCTTGCAGAACGGGGCTTACACAAAAAACTTCATACCGGGTGGGGGTACATACTCACCTAAGCCTTGCAGAACGGGGCTTACCAAAAACTTCATACCGGGTGGGGGTACGTACTCACCTAAGCCTTGCAGAACGGGGCTTACACAAAAAACTTCATACCGGGTGGGGGTACATACTCACCTAAGCCTTGCAGAACGGGGCTTACCAAAAACTTCATACCGGGTGGGGGTACGTACTCACCTAAGCCTTGCAAAACGGGGCTTACCAAAAACTTCATACCGGGTGAGGGTACGTACTCACCTAAGCCTTGCAGAACGGGGCTTACCAAAAACTTCATACCGGGTGGGGTACGTACTCACCTAAGCCTTGTAGAACGAGGCTTATCAAAAACCTTGCAGAACGGGGTTCATACCGGATGGGGGTAAGTACTCATCGAGTTAGTCAAAATGCGAGACTCCTACCAGGTGAGGGTAAGTACTCACCAGAACATTATATAGTGAAACTCAAAAACTAGATGGGGGTTCGTACTCATCAAACACCGAGATGGGGGTGTATACTCATCAAGCCTTACAAAAAGGAGCTTACCCGACGAGGGTTCATTCTCATCAAACCGGATAGGGGTTGGTACCTATCAAAACTATTCATCATCCAGGAGGATCAGCAACGTCAGCAAAGCAGCATCCGAAGGATAACCGGGCAAAAAGGGTTAACTCCTTCTCCTACCAGCTAATTTTATCGGCATATTAGGCCAATAAATTAGCTAGGCAGGAGAAGGGGGGGCAGCTGTAGACCCCTAATTTTGCCCGGTCTCTCAAATAAAGATAAAAGAGATCACCCGTAACAAGATAAAGCTCGTCTAGCATTACAAATAAGAGCCAAGGAGACTTCCTACATGAAGATAAAGCTTCAACAGACGCATATCGGCATCAGCTGACGTCCAAAACAGGCAAGGAAAGCTTCCGGAGTCCCGAAACGCGCGAACTGGCCGAACAGTCGAGACGGCCGTCCCAAAGGTGGGACGGCCGTCCCAACTTGCTCCGGCCAGTTGGGACGCGCGTCCGAAGTTGGGACGGCCGTCCCAAGCCCCAGAAAAGTGGGACGGCCGTCCCGGGTCCCCGGGGGTCCCGGCCTGTGTAATTTTGCCATTTGGGACGGCCGTCCCGGTCCGGACGGTGGTCCCGAAGTGCGCCAGCTTCGAAAACTATAAATAGGAGGCTCATTTGTCACTTTTTCACACCCCAGACATCCCAGAGAGCTCTGAAACACTTTCTAAAACTCAGAGCACTTGTCTATTTCTCTCCCTCTCTTGAATGATCTTTCCGATTGCCTTAAATAGGTAACAATCGGTTAAGGAATTATATTCCGGCATTCGATTCTTCTTTAAAATTTTTAGTAGAGTCGATCCTGTATTGGTGAGGAGAGTCTGTAGTAGAGAGGGGTTGCCAAAACGCATCCTCACGGTTCGAGATTCTCAATATCAAGCTTGCTACGGAGGTTCTTTTCAATTCTCTTCTCTTTTATTGCTTTATTTATTGTTTTATTTAGCTTTATTTATGCCATGTAGAATAAAATCATGTAGATAGCTATTTTGTCTCTTTTATTGTTTTATTTAGCTTTATTAATCATTTTATGCATGCAATATAAAATAAAATCGTGTAGATAGCCATTTAATATTATGTAATAAAATAGGGTAATCGCGTAATTTCTCGTAGTCTTTACTTAAATGAATTAATCTGTCATAGGGAACCCGAAAGGGGCGTTGTGGGGTGCTAACACCTTCCCCACACGTAACTAACTCCCTTACCCAACTCTGGTTATAATGGCCAAGTGCGGTTTTTCTTAAAATCAACATTTTTTCCTTTTCTAATGTTTATGGTCAAAACATTGGTGGCGACTCCATAAGAACCCCTTTTCGAAAACCTTTTAAAACAAAAACGCGAGTCTAAACCATCTTTTCGCGACCGCTCGCATAAACGTTTCTAAGACGTCCCCCTCCGGACGTCGGAAAGGGACGGCGGCGACAGGCACCATGTCGAACTGCGGAAATTCAAAGCACCGCAGACTTGTGTTCCAGAAGTGAATCAGTACCTTGAGGAAGACCTGATCGACACTGATCTTCAGGAGGTCCAGAATTTGTCCATAGGACTTTTCGAAGCCAGTGCGGACCTCCGGTGGCATCGTTGCACTAAGCTGCTCTAGCTTCTCAGTATGGCTTCGGAGAATGTCCACCTTCCCCACTTGCCTGCTTGTTCCCTCCATTTTCTAAAACCAAAATGTATGATTTGATGAAGATGATGTTTATTGTATGAATGTGAGTGTTTATTTTGCTATTTTATCATGTTTTTTTTTTCTACATGATGTATGGTATTTGCATTTATTTTTTTCGGAAGAATAAACTATCTATATGAATGTTTTATGAATGCAATATTTTTGGACCAGGTTCTATTTGTGAACTTTGGAAAAATGAATTTTTATTTTTATTTGTTTATTTTATTTATTTTATAGCCTTTTATCTCTTCTGTCGGAACTGCGTGGCTACTTAGCTTGCAAAGAACCTGAAACCAGGCTAGCTAAAAGGCAGACTGTCCGAGATAAAATGTGGCTTTATGCGAAAGAATATTTTAGCATCCCTTATCTCTTCTGTCGGAACTGCGTGGCTATAAATAGGGGCCTCCCCCCCTCATTTCAACACACCACACAGCTTTTGCTCTCCCTTCTCTCTAAAAGCTCTCTCTAGAAAGCCCTCCGACGCATTTCTGGAGTTTCTGAGTGCCTTTGTGAGCGTTTTTCGGCGTCTAGAAAAGTTTCCAGCACTGTGTAGAGTGAAGGGCTGCCACAAAGCACCCTCTTTTTTAAAAGAAATAAAAAGAAAGCTTGCTTCGGAGGTTTAAACTCTCCCTCTCCACTTTTACTGCTTTAATTTTAAATTATGCAATAGATTAGGGCCATGTAGTCATAGTTTTAAATTCTGCAAAATAAAAGGGCAAAAACGTGTTTTTCTGGTTTATTTATTAACAAAATACCTGGCTTGTCATAGGGAACCCGAAAGGGGCGTCGTAAAGGAACTAACACTTCCTTTACGCGTAACTAACTCCCTTACCCAACTCTGGTTCTAATGACCAAAGTTGGTTTTTCGAAAACCAACGCCTTTTAAACTCCTTTTCCGATGTTTCCGGTAAAAACATCAGTGGCGACTCCACAGAACCCTTCAAAAATTAGTCCTTGGGTTAGCCCGGTTATCAGACAACCCAAGGACGACCTTTCGAAAACCTCGCCTCTAGGTTAGCCCGGTTATCGGACAACCTAAAGGCGTTGTAACCACCCATAAAAAACGCGAAAACAAGAGGGTCGAAACCATCGCATCGCTCTGACCGCCTCTCTCTTTTTGATGGCGGCGACATCGGGTAAAGGGGGGGCAGCTGTAGACCCCAAATCTTGCCCGACCTCACAATAAAGACCAGAAGACCTCCTTTTCGAAGATGGACGAAGCCTAAGAAGCCATTAGGAGAGACTATTAGGCCCCACACTAGGATAGGAGGGATATTTGGCTCAAAAATAAGGATTTTCGCCTCTTAAGGTCGAGATCGCCGTCTCGCCTTGCGCGGATGGCGAGACTGCCGTCTCGTTTGGCGAGACCGCCGTCTCAACATTCCTGCAAAGCGAGACCACCGTCTCAACCTGACTGGCACGAATCCCTATAAATAGGGCCCTTATTCCCCTCATTTCCAACAAGTTCTTCCTCCTTCTCTCTAGACTTTTCTTCAAATTCTCTCTCTAGAACCGCTCCGACGCATTTCTGGAGTTTCTGAGCATTTCTAAGAGTGTTTTTGAGCATTTCGAGAGGTTTCCGACGCTGTGTAGAGTGAAGGGTTACCAAAAAGCAACCTATTTTTGCAAAAGATTAATAGAAAGCTTGCTTCAAAGGTTTCTACTCTCTCTCTCTACTTTACCGCTTTGTTTTAATAGACATTAGGGCCATGTAGTCATAATTTAATTTCCACACAATAAAAGGGTAAAAGCATATTTTCCGGTTTATTTACTCAGAATAGCTGGCCTATCATAGGGAACCCGAAAGGGGCGTCGTAAAGGAACTAACACTTCCTTTAAGCGTAACTAACTCCCTTACCCAACTCTGGTTCTAATGACCAAAGTTGGTTTTTCGAAAACCAACGCCTTTTGAACTCCTTTTCCGATGTTTCCGGTAAAAACATCGGTGGCGACTCCAGAGAACTCTTCAAAACTAGCTCTTGGATTAGGCCGGTTATCGAACAATCCAAGAGCACCCTTTCGAAAACCTCGCCCCTAGGTTCAGCCCGGTTATCGGACAACCTAAAGGCGTTGTAACCACCAATAAAAACGTGAAAAATAGAAAGTCAGAAACCATCGCGTCGCTCCGACTGCCCTCGTTTTGACGGCGGTGACAGGGTTGCTACATGGTTGCTTAATCTGTGGCACCAAGGTTGAAGATGTATGCTTGCTTAATGCATATTGGACTCGTTTTAGTCTTCGCTTAGTGGTATAATTTCGGGTTTCAAGATTGAACAGGACATTCATTTGGTAATCTGTGATAGGTGGATTGACACTTGAATTAAGGAATCAATTCATTTTTAATCTCTGCTTTTGTCACTGTTGTTTCGTAGAGTTTAATTTGTGTTTATCTCTTAATCTACAAACCAACCCCCCCATTACTGTTTTATCTGTTTGATTGTGGATCTTTTATTGAAACTAATAGTCCTTGGGAGACGACCTAGGAGTCACTTCCTAGTACTGCATTTATCTATATTTATTTGACCGGATACGGCTTCGATCAAATTTGGCGCCGCTGTCGGGGACCAATGGTTTCTGTCAAGGGTTTTGTGTTGTGTTTTGTTTTAGTCTAGGGTAGTTTATTTATGTGATTTCGTGTTAGGGTGTGATTTACTGTTGTGGTCAGTTTTATTATCAATTTTGCGGTTTCTTATTGAAGGTTGTAGGTGCAGCAATTTGGAGCAAGGAAGAAATTCGAATTTAGCTGCACAATTCACCTTGGAAGGCAATGGAACAGTAACTTCAATTTGCTGAAAAATTGCTGCTGCAGAATTTTTCTGTGTGCAGTTTTCTGCAGAAATTTTCTTTTGCTGTTTCTTTTTGTAGAATTTGTTGTTTTTTTTTGCTGCAGAATTTTGATTTTGAGACCAACCTGTTTCTGTTTGCAGAATTTTGCTGTTTTTGTTTGCAGAATTTTGCTATTTTTTGCTGCATATGTTGTTTTTTAGGCCAACTCTGTTTTCTCTCCCTACTACTCCTCTATTTTGAGGTGTGAATTTGTGGAAAAATTGCATACAATGTTCTGTTTTGGGCCAAAATTCTGCTGTGAATAGTGCCAGTTTTTCACTAGTTTTCGGAAAATCTAAAAAAAATACCTCCTCAACGAATTTTTCTCTCATTTTTGGTGTCCACACTTCTTACATCATGTATTAAGTGCATGCAAAAGTTCAGGTCAAAATTCATTCATTTGATATGGTTTCCAAGTGGGTGGTGAAGAAAAAATTGTGAAAACTTCAAAAGGCCATAACTTTTGCTACAGATGTCAGAATTCGTCAAATTGTTTTTCAAAAAATAGTGAATTTTCAAAAAAAGGCTTTCTACTATTTCTTTTTTATTTTTGAAGTTTTATTGCCCTATTTTTCCAAATTTTCTAGGCTGAACCACATAGCTAGACTTAGCATTTTGTCTTGATGATTTTTTTTATGGAATCTTATAATTCTAGGTGCATGATGAGCAAAGGGTTTGGTAATTTGAGTTCTGTAGCTCAAGATTTGAATTTTTGAGTGATTCTGTTGACTTTTTGTGGACTATTTAGGTAGGGTTGACCCTTTTGTGCATGTACTTAACCTTTGAATTTTGTTCTGAAATTTTTTGTGGAAGTCTTACATGTTTTTAGGGTGCTGCATTAAAAATTTCAGGTCATTTGGACATCGTTTGCAAAACATTTCCAATTTTACCCCCTGTTTAAGCTTGTTTGAGAATCACTTGATATGTTATATATAGTGCATGACTAGGGGTAATCCAGGACCATCTATAGATTAGTTAGGTATAATAGGAATTTACCTGTTAGTGATAATTCAAATCTGCATAATTCTGAACATTCCTCTGCATCTGACCATTCTGCTGCATCTGAACATAATCTTGATTTTGATAACATGGGTGAGCAAGACAATTTTGGACCTCATGAGAGGACTCTTAGGGAGATGGCTGCACCTGATTTCACTTATGCAAATTTATGTATCCAATACCCTGAAGAGGATGTACCATTTGTGGTTAAAATTGGACTAATCCATTTGTTGCCCAAGTTTCATGGTCGTGCAGGTGAGGATCCACACAAGCATCTCAAGGAGTTCCATATAGTCTGCTCCACCATGAAGCCACAAAATGTCCCTGAAGATCACATATACCTGAAGGCTTTTCCTTTCTCTTTGGAGGATTTGGCCAAAGACTGGCTATACTACTTAGCTCCTGGTTCCATAACGAGTTCGGATGATCTGAAGAGAGTCTTTCTAGAGAAATTCTTCCCTACTTCCAGGACCACTGCCATTAGGAAGGATATATCAGGTATCAGGCAACAGATGGGAGAGAGCTTATACGAGTATTGGGAGAGGTTCAAGAGACTTTGTGCAAGTTGCCCTCACCACCAAATATTAGAACAGCTACTGCTGCAGTACTTTTATGAGGGGATGAACACAATGGATAGGAGTATGATAGATGCAGCTAGTGGAGGAGCTTTAGGAGACATGACAGGCCTCACTTTCATGAAGAATGAGAGGGATGAGCTCATTCCCACCAGAATACAAAATAGTTGGAGGGTCTGTATCGACTACCAAAGGCTCAATCAGGCAACACGGAAGGACCATTTTCCATTGCCTTTCATTGACCAGATGCTTGAGCGTCTGGCAGGTAAATCTCATTACTGCTTTCTGGATGGTTTCTCTGGTTATTTTCAGATCCATATTGCTCCTGAGGATCAGGAGAAAACCACATTCACCTGCCCCTTTGGCACTTTTGCCTATAGGAGAATGCCTTTTGGCCTATGCAATGCCCCTGGTACCTTCCAGTGGTGCATGCTTAGTATCTTTTCAGATTTCCTTGAAAATTGTATAGAGGTGTTTATGGATGATTTCACTGTGTATGGATCCTCGTTTGA
This sequence comes from Sphenostylis stenocarpa, assembly GCA_963425845.1. NCBI lineage: Eukaryota > Viridiplantae > Streptophyta > Magnoliopsida > Fabales > Fabaceae > Sphenostylis > Sphenostylis stenocarpa. The sequence goes on from OY731404.1 coordinate 63,699,466, forward strand.
TGCATGCTTAGATAATTTGGATAGAGTGCTTAGTAGATGCATTGAAATTAATCTTGTTCTGAATTTTGAAAAATGTCACTTCATGGTAGAACAAGGTATAGTTTTAGGGCATATCATTTCTAGTAAGGGCATAGAAGTGGATCCTGCAAAAATATTTGTTATTTCACAATTGCCTTATCCCTCTTGCGTGCGAGAGGTTCGATTTTTTCTTGGCCATGCAGGTTTCTACAAGCGCTTCATTAGAGACTTCAGTAAGAAGACCCTTCCACTATCCAATCTGCTTCAGAAAGATATTGAATTTGATTTTAATGACAGGTGCAAAAAGGCGTTTGACTGCCTTAAGGAAGCACTGACCACCACTCCTATAATCCAGGCACCTGCCTGGATAGTCCCATTTGAGTTGATGTGTGATGCATCTAATTATGCATTGGGGGTTGTCCTAGCACAGAGAGTTGATAAGTTACCTCGGGTAATATATTATGCTTGCAGGACTTTAGATGCTGCCCAAGCTAACTACACCACCACCGAGAAAGAGCTTTTGGCCATTGTTTTTGCTTTGGATAAATTTAGGTCATATCTGCTTGGTTCTCGGGTTATTGTGTTCACTGACCATGCAGCTCTGAAGTACCTATTGAAGAAGGCTGAGTCAAAGCCTCGATTGATCAGGTGGATGCTCTGGCTCCAAGAATTTGATTTGGATATCCAAGACAAGAGTGGAGCTCAGAATTTGGTAGTAGACCACCTCAGTAGAATTGAGAGAGCTAAGGATAATGTTGAAGTGTTACCCATCCGGGATGATTTTCCTGATGAAAATTTGTTAGTTATTTCTTCTATTTCTATTTCTTACCCTACCACCCCATGGTTTGCAAATATTTTCAATTATTTGGTTGCTTTTGTTTTTCCTCCCTTAGCATCCAGAGCTCAATGTGATAAACTTAAGAGCGATGCTAAGTATTATATTTGGGATGACCCGTATTTGTGGAAGTTGTGCAGTGACCAGGTTACCAGGAGATACATTCCAGACCATGAGATTGAAATTCAGAGGACGGCTCGCAAGGTGCTTGACTGTGGTTTCTATTGGCCCACCATCTTTAAGGATGCGTGGAGGGTTTGTAGCACTTGTGAGCAGTGTCAGATAGCAGGAGGGTCCCTTACATGGAGACAGCAGATGCCCCAACAACCCATGTTGTGTTTGTGAGGTTTTTGATGTCTGGGGTATAGATTTCATGGGTCCCTTCCCTGTCTCTTTTGGTTTTTATTATATTCTCCTTACTGTTGATTATGTTTCAAAATGGGTGGAAACCAAAGCCACTAGGACTAATGATGCTCAGGTTGTTGTGGATTTTGTCAGATCTAACATCTTTTGCAGATTTGGAGTACCCAGAGCCCTTGTTAGTGACCAAGGCACCCATTTTTGTAATAGGTCCATGCAAGCCTTGCTCAAGAAGTATGGGGTTGTTCACAGAGTCTCTACACCTTACCCCTCCCAAACTAATGGGCAGGCTGAAATCTCAAACAGGGAGATCAAGAGGATTTTAGAGAAGATTGTCCAGCCCAACAGAAAGGATTGGAGCAACAGACTGGAGGATGCTCTTTGAGCACATAGGACTGCTTACAAGGCACCTATAGGGATGTCTCCCTATCGGGTTGTCTTTGGTAAGCCATGCCACCTACCAGTGGAGATAGAGCACCGAGCATATTGGGCTATGAAATCATGCAACTTCTCACTTGATGAAGCTGGAGAGGAGAGGAAGCTACAGATAAATGAATTAGATGAGATCCGTTTGGAAGCTTATGAGAAATCCATGTTCTATAAAGAGAAAACTAAGAGATTCCATGATAGCTCCATATCTAGAAAGGAGTTCTTTGTTGGTCAGCAAGTGCTATTGTACAATTCCAGATTGGGTCTCATGGGTGGTAAGTTGCGTTCAAAGTGGATTGGACCTTTTATTGTTACTAATGTTTATCCTTATGGTGTAGTTTAAATCAAAAGTGAATCCACAGAAAATAACTTCAAGGTTAATGGTCATCGACTGAAACCATTCCTCAGTAATCCTTCTCTAGTGGATGTAGTTGCGGAGGAGATATCCCTGATTGATCCTACTTACTTTCCACCATGACTTAGGGAGTTCTCTTTTTCCTTCTTCTCTTTACTTTTTCTACACTTGTCTAATTCTATAAGTAATTTACTTGCCTGATCTTGTGTTTGTGCTACATTGGGACAATGTGTTATTTAAGTGTGGGGGAGACTGTTCTTTGTTTAGGATTTTTAGTTTTCTTTGTATTTCAGGTTCGTGTTTTGTGTACAGTTTGCATGCTTCTTTTGGATCTCTGGGTTTTGTTTAGGTTTTGGGAACTTTCTTCACTCTTGGATAGGAGTTGCTTTATGCTTTTTCGATTGAAATCCATGTTTTTCTCTGCTTGTCAAGTTGGTTATGATGTTTGAGAGGTTGAATTGAATGCGACAATCTTACCCTTTGTGAGGAATTGAGCCACTATCTGTTCTTTCTTGTGTGTTATGCCTCTTGATTGCTTGCGCAGTAGCCTTGGCTTGACTCTGATTGATACTTCTTGATTCACATGCATGTTTGGAGATGATTAAGGCATTTTTGTTCTAATTAGCCTATAGCCAAATGAGTCCACCTTGAATTAATTCCTTTGATATCCCCTTTGAGCCTATGTTTCCCTTTATTTCTTTTGAAGCTCATTAAAAGCCTTAAGTGAAAAACCATGATAACCTTAACCTTAGGGATTTTTGGAGCTTTGGAATTGTTTTGGGAATAAGTTATTGAATAAGTGTGGGGGGTGCATTTTGTATTTCATTGGATGATGTACTGGCTAGTTGGTTATCTCTGTTGTACAGTTTTTGTATTTTCCTTTCAGTGTATTCATGTTTTTCAAAAAAAAAAGAAAAGAAAAAGGATATATATATATAAAAAAAAGATATGTATATATATAAAGAAAAAAAAATAAAAAGTTGTGGTTGAGGCAAAAGACAATAGAGGAGGTTTGATATTAGAGGCTTGTTAGAGGTTTTTGGGCATGCATCTTGTGCTTATTTTTGACTTATTCCCCATTTCTCCTCTAGTTCCTCCGGTTCATAGCTACTTATCCCATATGATATCCTCTACCTTGTCCCTACCCCCATTACAACCTGAAAAGACCTTTTGATCTTTTTGTGCATGTGCGTTAGGTGTTGAGTTTAGAGGCTTGCCAAGTCTTTCTGTTTACTTTTCTTGAGTGTTTTGAGAGTATACAGTAGCCTAGACATATGAGAGATACAGTGCATCTTGTGAGGTTTTTGTCACTTTGATTCACCTTATGAACTGATTGACCTCTTGCCAGGTTTTGAAATGCTTGGATGATTTCCATGAGTATCTGGTTTCTCTGACTCTTTGTGTGTTGGATGTTGTCTACTCCTTTCTTTTCCCAGGATTCATTAAGGATTGTGTAAATTTGTTTGTGTTTTGTGTGCCTTCTTGTTCCTTCTTGTCGACCCCTAATTTTGCCCGGCCTCTCAATAAAGGCTAAGAAGGCTTCCTATTTGAAGATAAAGCTTCGATGGACGTCTAACGACATCAATCGACTTCCGAATAAAGAAAGGAAAGCTTCCCGGAAGTCCTAGAACACAAAATCTGGCCAGAACAGTCGAGACGGCCGTCCCAGAAGTCGGGATGGTCGTCCCAGCAAGCACAGATGGCCGTCCCAGCAAGCCCAGATGGCCGTCCCAAGTGCCAGACGACCGTCTCAGCCTATTTTGATGGTTGGGACGGTTGTCCCAAATCCTAGGCGGTCGTCCCGGCTTCCCCAGATGCCCATCCCTATTTTCCAGCCTCCAGACGGTCGTCCCAAAGTGCCAGGCTGCGAAAACTATAAATAGGAGGCTCATTTGCTCACTTGTCTTCTCTCCCTACTTCGAATGAACTCTCCGATTGCCTTAAAAAGGTAACAATCGGTTAAGGAATTGTATTCCAGCATTCGATTCTTCTTTAAAATTTAGTCGAGTCGATATTGTATTTTGGGAGGAGAGTCTTTGTAGAGCGGGGGATTGCCAAAACGCATCCTCACAGTTAAAGATTTGTAATACAAAGCTTGCTACGGAGGTTCTTTTCACTTCTCTTCTCTTTTATTGCTTTATTTATTGCTTTATGTATGCAGTATGAAATAAAGTCATGTAGATAGTCATTTTTTCAATATTATGCAATAAAATAGGGTAATAGCGTAATTTCTCATAATCTTCATTTAATGAATGAATGCGTCATAGGGAACCTGAAAGGAGCGTTGTGGGGTGCTAACACCTTCCCCACACATAACTAACTCCCTTACCTAACTCTGGTTATAATGGCCAAGTTTGGTTTTTATTAAAATCAATGTCTTTTTATCCTTTTCCAATGTTTATGGTCAAAACATTGGTGGCGACTCCATAAGAACCCTTTTGCGAAAACCTTGCTTTTATTAGAGGATAGTTCAGTTGTTGAGCACCTTGGAAGCAATGAACACATTTAAAAATAAAACGCGAGTCTAAACCATCTTTTCGCGACCGCTCGCATAAACGTTCGAGATGTCCCTAGACGTCGGAACGGACGGCGGCGACAGATGGCGACTCCACTGGGGAAGCTAGAGAGTTGATCCCATTTAGTGACGGATAAATTCAAATTAAGTAAAGATTTGAAATTATGCCTTTACCCTCTTTCGTATGTTTTATTGTATGGCTTTAATAATTGTTGTATGATTATTTTCTGCAAATTGTCTGAAATATAAATTGCACACAAAAACCCTTGCACACTACAGTCCCTCTATACCCGGGGGCAAGAGTGAATACCTATAGGGAGTGGGTGGTAGATACGACCGGCTTGTTGGCACACGGGGCTACAACCGTTGTCGGAAAACCACCAACTCAAGGTGATAACTCTCTTCTTTTGGTCCAAGGATGTCGACACGGAGTTCCGTGCATGACCCAAGGACTGAGAGATTGAGAGGTCCCTATAATGAGGGCACGTTGGGGACCTTTGGCCTTGGTGAGAACAGTTTAGAACCACCTAAACCAAGCACATTTCTGCAGGAAAACCCCACCTCGTAAATAGCGTGGCTCTGCTCGTGGATGAATGAATTGTGTGTGCATTCGTTTACTGCATTTGTATTGATGCATTAGCATAGGGTAATCATACAACAAAAATAGTGAAAAACCCTAAAAAAACCATAAAAGTGATAAGATAACCAACTTTATCTCGGACAGTCTTCAGTTAAGCTAGCCTGGTTTCAGGTCCTTTGTAAGCTAAGTAGCCACGTTGACTGACAGAAGAGATAAAGGGTCATAAAAAATGTAAAAAACAATTTAAAGCAATAAAAATACCTCTTACAATAAAAAGATTCTTGACAAAAGTGTTATGATTCATACAACTTATGTTCATAAAAATAATAAGAGAAGAAAATAGGACTCTCTTCATCAAAATCCATAAACATTCATATAGATAGTTTTCTTTTCAAGAAAAAACCAAGCACTATCATGTATCATATTAGGAATAAAACATGATAATATTTAGAAAAACAAACACTTACATGCATGCATTTACAAGGACTCATCCTCATATCATGCATTTTCATTTCTTTTAGATAATGGAGGGATCCAGTAATAGACAGTTAAATAAAGTGGAAATCCTTCTATGCCGTGTAGAGAAGTTAAGGCACTTGTGTACATATATGCCGCCGGAGGTTAGTGCTAATTTTGAGAAATCTTATGGAAGGATTCTTGACCTCCTGAAAGTCAGCATCGATCCTATCTTTGTTAGAGCATTGGTCCACTTTTGGAATCCAAATCTACACTGCTTTGAGTTTTCGCAGTTCGATTTAGTACCAACCTTAGAAGAATATGAACTCATGGTTAGATGGCCTCAGTCAGTCGGAGTCTATGTCTGCTCAGGGGTGTATGTGGCCGTGAGTAAGGCTGCTACTATCATATGATTGCCTCCTCATCAATCCATCCTTGAGGGAAAAAGGAACATCCGAGGTTGGAAAATGTCAATAATAGAAGACCACTTAATCTCTTTGGCTGAAAAGAAAGATTGGTCTACCTTCAACAAAACTCTAGCATTAGCAATGTTCGAAATCATATTATTCCCATTTCATGTGAACGTTGTGGATCATGCAACAATAGATGCATTCTTTGCCTGGGATGTATACTCTAAGAGTCCTATACCTGCAATTCTTGCTGATACCTTGCTTTCAGTAGATTTTTGCCAACAGAAACAGGGAAAAACACTTAGATGTTGCACTTCATTACTATATGTATGGGGCATTACTCACTTCTACGCTTCAAGCTACATGGGCATATTCCTTGATCCTTTAAGAAGTTTTGCAAAAATCCCTCTTCAGCATCATCAAGCTTTAGAATGGAAAACCAAGTTAGAAAATTGGAACATAGAGCATGTATCATGGGTTTGCCCTTGGTTCTGACCCAGTTATATTCTTGTACGATGCGGAGATTACCTGAGCATACCACTACTAGGCCTCAGGGGTTGTATAGCTTACTCTCCCAAGATAGCTATGAGACAACTCATGAGAACCCAGACTACGCCAACTCAAGAAGAGCTCAGAGGGCTAAGTCTATGCCATTACTCCCATAGCTTTGAAGAAGTATTCGCTGTCCGGAAAGCATGGGAAGGACCAGTCTATATAGGAGATAAAGAACTTGGAAAGGTTCAGGTGTCTAGATCCCATGAATATGAGGAATGGAGGAAAAGTAGAAGGATACCCCAACCATCTGTTACATTCACTACAACATTAGTCAATGAAGAGCTACAATTGCAGGTCAATGCCTTAAATAAAAGGGTAGAAGTAATGGAAGCTCAATTAAGGGCTTTCGAAGAAAAAGAGCAAGAAGCAACCCTTATAATAGATGGTCTAAAAAGGCAATCTAAAAAGAAGGACCAAGAAATATAGCGCCTTAAGAATGATTGTGCTGACTATCAAGAAGAGACTAAACAAGCACTGAAAATTCTGAGGCTTGAACAAGATAGTCTATTCTGGGACATGAATGACGAAATAGCACATCTTGAGAGTGCGCTTGCAGAACAGGCAAAAACGATCAAGTTAATACAAGAGGACCTAGCATAAACTCGGTCAGAAGCACAAAAGTGGTGGGAAACCGCTGAAAGATATAGAGAAAGCCTGGATGAGCTACATGATAAAGAAAGAGATGGATTAGCTCAGTATGGTCAATTACTTCATGAAAGAGACCAAGTTATAGAGAGGTCTGACCAACAACAAGCCTTGATCGTTCATCAGGAAGAAAAGATAAAAGAGGCTCATCGATATAGTGAAGATATGAGCCAGACGGTACATGAGCAAATCAAGACGCTCAGAAATCATGTGAGAATAGCTGAAGATGAATTACAAGGAAAGCCTAATTTACCTATAGGATTCTTCAAGCTTCTCCGTTTTTGTCAACACTTGCTTCTGTATAGAAGGATAAACACTTTCTAGATAAAATAAAAAGGATTTTCCTTAAACTGTCTATTGCATTCATAAGTTGCATACATTCATACATCCCTCCTCATTTTAATAATAAAGATAATAAAAAGAAAGGATTAATTGGTGTGCTTTCCACAAATCAGAGTAAATGGAAAAGAAGCCTTTCGTCATCAAAATCTCTACAACGATCGATAGACCCAAAGATGATAATAAACAAGAACTGTTGGTCATTCCAATCGATAAAAGGGAAGAGGCAATAACGCCTATACGTTTATTCATGCCTCGTCCTTTCCCTTATTCATCAAATAAAGTTGTACCTTGGAGATACTCAGAAGAATCACCAGTCAATCAAGATATCTCCAACATAGCCGGTATTGGGGGCATGACTAGAAGCGGAAGAATATACTCCCCTAAGGAATTACAAGATAATATTCCTAAAGATAAGACAAAAAATAAGGTTGAAGAGGAAAAAGAATCCAAGGAGGAGACAGATGATTTACTCCAGTACATAAGACAAAGTGAGTACTCCATCATCGATTAACTCAATCGCACTCCTGCAAAGATAACCTTGTTTTCACTTATAATGAGTTCGGAGCCGCATCGAAACGCACTGTTAAAGGTTTTGAATGAATCATTCGTTTCGCATGCAATATCCCAAGAAAAATTTGAAGGAATCATTGGTAACATTACAACCAATGATCATCTTACCTTCACAAATGAAGAACTCCCTTTAGAAGGGTCAAATCACAATAAGCCCTTGCATATTTCTGTCAAATGCAAGGAATATCTCATTTCCAAAGTTCTTGTGGATAATGGGTCATCCTTAAATGTCATGCCTAAAGGGGCACTTGACAAGATAACAGTGCAAGGAACCCACATGCGCCCGAGTAATACAATTGTTCGAGCCTTTGATGGATCAAGACGTGAAGTAGTAGGTGAGATTAGTCTACCAATCCATATTGGTCCTACTATTTTTAACATAGACTTCCACGTGATGGATATCACACCAGCATATAGTTGTCTCCTTGGTAGACCTTGGATTCATAGCGCTAAGGCAATACCTTCAATGCTCCACCAAAAAGTCAAGTTTGTGACAAATGATAAACTCGTCACAGTTTAAGCTAAAGAAGACTTTCTAATTAGCAAACCGTCTGTCCAACCATATGTGGATGCAGCTGAAGAGGCTCTTGAAACATCTTTTCAAGCGCTTGAAATTGCCAACATAGAAACACTTCCTGGTAATACAAAGGTGGCCCATATGATGAAAAGATATGGATATCGCCCAGGACAGGGGCTCGGAAAGAATGCTCAAGGAATAAAAGAGCCACCGGATTTCAAAGATAATCCTTTAAAGTATGGTTTAGGGTACAACCCTACAAAAGGTCAAACCATACGGAAAATAGAGAAGTCTTACCCCTCAAAGACGATATTTCCGAAAAGGAGGGGTATCAGCGCAAAGGGTAGCGTTAGTCATTAGGTGTCCTTCTTCTAATTCTAAGGGATGTAAACCTAGTGGCTATTAGAGATCACTCCTCGGGGTATGCCCGACCCCAAGCATCTCTAGGGCACACATTTCCCCGAAATTACAAAAGAATGTTATTCTTACTATCTGCTTCTTTTCTTGCTAAATATATCTATACCCCATTTTTAATAAACAAGGTTTAGTTAGACATTTTGTTCCAAATGCGTCAGAACAATCAAAGCGTCACAAAGAAAAGTCAAATATGATTGATTAACTAGAAGCACGGATAAAATTTATCTCGATAGAATCAAGTTTCGACAATGTAGTGCAAAATATATATATATATATATATATATATATATATATATATATATATACAAAAAAGGAGAGCCCGTCAAGGCCAAAGGCCAAGACAAGAAAATAAAAGGGCAAAATACCCAGCAGGAAACCCACAAAGGGGGCTGCACAAAAGTTAGGGTAAACCCGACAGGAGACCCGAACAATAATAAAGGGCAGCCTGGACAAAAGTTAGGGTTACAAAAAGTCCGCTAGGTATTCCTAAAAAATAAATACAAAAAGGAAACCTAGACAAAAGTTAGGACATAAGCACAACATCCTAGACTGAAAACCTGAAAGGGCGGGCTAGGAAAGTTAATCAATCACAAAAAGGCGCCATAAAACAATAAACAAAGACGCCACATTATAAGAACAAAATGTTTGTCTAAACTAGCCTAAACACCGACCAACCTTGGCTAGCCATTCTTACAAAAACCTCTATTATAAAAAATATATCCCTCTAAAACACAAGCCTTTGTTATAAATCCTTTTCTTTCTCTTCTCTTGACCATTTCACTATAAAGCATTCAAGTAATAAGGGGAATGTGGAAATATGTGATCAATAGGAAGGTTGAAATCCCTAAGGAAAGGAAGGGAGGCATTGTTATGGCATTTGCCCTACGAACAAAAGATTGATCTTCGGCTATAGCAAGAAAAGTCCAAGATGGCAAATCGGTACAGCTAAGCTTATTGATCAAGAAACATGATGATAGAAAGGTACAACACCAAGAATGCACCCGAAGTCAAAGCACATCAGTTAAAACTTTTGAAATACTAACTGAAATAGATCATAGGATGCATATCATGAAACATTACATGCATTAAAACATCAATGAATGGAGTCCTATCCTCATTCTCATAAAAAAAACATGAAAACCAACTTGAAAAGCTCGGGACAGCCGTCCCAAGGATTGAGACGGCCGTCCCAAACAGCCAAATCCAAGTGGGACGCCCGTCCCAAGTTTGAGACGCTCGTCTCAAGGCCAATTTTTGAGTAAGATGGCGTCCCACTCGCCAGACGACCGTCCCAAGGGTAAAAATTCAAGTGAGACGGTCGTCCCAACCCCAGACAACCGTCCCAACTCTCCTGGCTCCTCCTATATATGTTAGGCGCGGATCCTTGCCTTGGTACCCCATTCCAAGCATTCTATCTTGCTTCTCCTCCCTTTCTACACACTTCTAGCATCCCTAAGTGAGTAAGATATACAATGGAACGTGGAGAGACTTCATCCAGGAAAAAACGCACCAGAACCTCCGCTAGAGGAACTCCTGTCACCAACACTCTACTGGCAGAGCCACATCAACAAAGGTTGGCAAATATCCAACAATTCTCCTGGCATCCCATGCTATGTTTGGATTTTGAAATCCTGACTACATTCGGCTGGGATCAAGATGTTAGAAGGTTCATCCATAACATAGGATGAGACTTTCTGTTTCGTGAGCCACCTGCTCGAATCCACCGTACTGCTACGCTGGAATTCCTTGCCTTTGTGAATCTGGTGGAGATGCCTTCCACGACTCCCGGAGTGCCGCCTACTCAAGCCGTCTCCTATTGGATGGACGGAGCATACCAGACCACTTTTTTGGATGACTTTAATGTCATAATGGGCTTCTGCCAACGAGCAGACACGAGAACACCGAAATATAGGTCTGCGTATCTCGAGAAACCTGTTGCTCTCACTACCACCAGCATGTGGAAGGAAGTTACTGGAACTCATACCCTGCCATCACATCTAAAAGGGGCATCTTTTCCTCATCTGCTCCGCATATGCCATAAATTGCTAGCCGGAACCATACATAGCCGGAAGGAGAGCCAAGGAAAGGTAACACTGGTGGACCTTTTTATTGTCTATTGTATGCATCAAGGGCATCGATGCAACCCAAGATATGCCTTCCTGAAAGCCGTAAAGGATTACGGAACTCGCGGCCCAGCAGGAGCTATCATGGTGGCTCCCTTTCTCACCCCTTTAGCTGAATATTGGGGATGTACTGACGGAGAAGATCTCCCATCTAGCCTCCAACCAGAGCCTATTAATGGAGGAACACTGGTTCACATGAACATCCTTAGTAGACAAGGATCAGGGTTTATTTTAAACCCCATAATCTCGATTTCGCTGGATGTGCGTGATTTCGACACACCACAGGACATCCCTACGACTTCGGAATCCCAACAGCAATCATACGATCCAGACTTTGCCGGCTTATACCGACGTATGGATGATGAGCATGCCTACATGGAAGGGCAGTTCCAGTTCATGAGACAGCAATTCAGTCAGCTGACCATGAGGCAAGATAGGACGGACCGCCAAATAGAAAATTTGGTCCAGACTCAGGCAAGGTTCCAGCACCGCATACTTCGCCGCATCCCTTCGCCAACACCGTCCTCCCATTCAAGCCCAGAAGCAGATGATTAGGAGGTCTTTAGATATTTTCTAGTAGTTTAAAAATGCTTGAATGTATCACCAAGAAAAAAAATAAAAAGAGAAAAAAGAAAGTAATAAATAAAAGTTGTTATTTCTATTTACATTTCAAAAAGCCCACGTGTACAAAAAATTATAAAATAAAAAGGCACACGTGATATATTAAAAAGCCAGATTTCAAATAACTCGCAATAAAGATCAAAATCGCGAAAGAAAAAGGCAAAATCAAAACCATTTCAGCAAAATAAAGAGCTTCAAGGAAACTAGCTCTAACCTTCTCTCCCAATAAACGAAGGTGCACAAGAAAAAGCCAACGGAAAGGCTTGATCATCCCCAAGCGGATCCTTGCCTACTCCAGAGGCAAGACAAAAAGATTACCTCACAACTCAGCTGCATCACCACATGAGTCATCGAGCACACTCATCCAAAATATCTGCCTCATTCCCCAAAGGAGAATAAGGACTACTCAAAGATCAACCAAAGAAGATATAGAGTCAAAATCTCCATATCTCCAGGGGTTCAACAAAAAGAAAGAAAAGAAAAACTTTTCATTCCCCAATAGAGGCCATGAAAAAGGCCGAATAAAAAATCTCCAAGTAGAGCATATCAGAAAAGCCTACAAAAAGAGGAAAACAAGAAAATTTCCATCTTCCAGCTCAAATAAGAGCTTCACAAAGCTAAGAGCCAAGACTCCATCATCAAAGTTGGATCCCTAGGAAGCTGACAAACTCCTTGGTGAATCTCCAAAAAAAGAGAAAAAGAAGAAAATCTCTTCATTCCGCTCAATAAAGAGCTTCACAAAAGTCAAGGGCCAAGACTCCATCATAAAAAATCAAATCAAAGATTGGATCCCCAGGAAGCCAATAAACTCCCCGGGATCGCCAAAAAGAAAAGAGAAAAAATAAATCTCTTTATCCAGCAGATAACAAAGAAGCCAGTGTGCATAAAAGGCGCACACATTTAAAAGCCAAATTTCCAAAATCGCGAGGAAAAGATAAAAACCCATTCCCCAGCGGAATAAGAGCACAGGCAAAGCCAGCTCAAAACAACAAACATCCAACAAGGAGTCAAAAACTCCATTTCTCCCTAGGGGGCAAATCAAAATAGATCTCCGGGAAAACAATCAAATCCCCGATGGATCATCAAAAAGAAAAAACTACCCCAGTGATCCTACGACAAAGGCAAACTACAAATTCATATCCTCAGGGAATTAATCTCCTATAAACGCCCAATATGGATATCCCCAGTGAAATGCAAAGCCTTCACTTCCAATAAAGCCTTTGCCTACTCAGAGACCAGAAAAAAGCTAATATCCCCAAGAAATGGGAAATCAACCTATGCAAGAGGCAATATAAGCCCAAAGCATAAAAGTCTTGACCACTGCTGAAGCATTTGCCTAAATCAAGAGGCACAATCAACAGAAATCAACAAAATCCTCAATGGATTCCTGCCTAAATTAAGAGGCAATCATCAATAAACCCCGGCAAAGACCGGACGGCTAAATAGAAAAGCCCGAAACCACAAATCCCTAGGAGATTCCTGCCTAAAACAAGAGGCAACCAACAAAAAATCACTGATAAAACCGGATGGCTAAACAAAAAAGCCAAAAACAAGAATCCCCGACAGGACCGGATGGCTAAAAAGAAAATCCAAAAACAAGAATCCCTAGCAAGACCGGATGGCTAAAAAGAAAAGCCAAAAACAAAGAAACCCCGAAAAGACTGGATGGCTAAAAAGAAAAGCCAAAAAAAAAAAAAAGAATCCCCGACAAGACCGGATGGCTAAAAAGAAAAAAAAAATCCCCGATAAAACCGGATGACTAAAAAAGAAAAGACAAAAAGAAAGAAAATCAATCACTCCCCATGGAATAGGCGCATGATCAGAGACAATAAGTCACCAAAACGTCTCCAAACACCGAATGAGGGTTTGTACTCATCAATGAAAAGATTGTATGCCAAAAAGAGCATCCCAAGAGCCTTATAGAATAGGGTTCGTACCAGATAAGGATAAGATACTCATCCGAATCTAGCAAGATGCAGAATCATACCAGGTGGGGGGAGGTACCCACCAGAGCCTTATAGAATAGGGTTCGTACCAGGTGGGGGTAGGTACCCACAAGAGCCTTATAGAATAGGGTTCGTACCAGGTGGGGGTAGGTGCCCACAAGAGCCTTATAGAATAGGGTCCGTACCAGGTGGGGGTAGGAACCCACCAGAGCCTTATAGAGTAGGGTTCGTACCAGGTAGGGGTAGGTACCCACCAGAGCCTTATAGAATAGGGTTCGTACCAGGTGGGGGTACGTACCCACCAGAGCCTTATAGAATAGGGTTCGTACCAGGTGGGGGTAGGTACCCACCAGAGTCTTATAGAATAGGGTTCGTACCAGGTGGGGGTAGGTACCCACCAGAGCCTTATAGAATAGGGTTCGTACTTGGTGATGGTAGGTACTCACCAGAGCCTTATAGAATAGGGTTCGTACCAGGTGGGAGTAGGTACCCACAAGAGCCTTATAGAATAGGGTTCGTACCAGGTGGAGGTAAGTACCCACCAGAGCCTTATAGAATAGGGTTCGTACCAGGTGGGGGTAGGTACCCACTAGAGCCTTATAAAATAGGGTTCGTACCGGCATGTAGACCCCTAATCTTGCCCGGCCTCATAATAAAGACCAGAAGACCTTTTATTCGAAGATGGATGAAGCCTAAGGAGAGACTATTAGGCCCCATACTAGGATAGGAGGGATTTTTGGCACAAAAATAAGGATTCTCGCCTTTTAAGGTCGAGACCGCCGTCTCGGATTTGAGACTGCCATCTCGGATTCGAGACCGCCGTCTCGACCTTGTCAGACGAGACGGCCATCTCGACCTAATAGGCGCGAATCCCTATAAATAGTCGCGCCATTCCCCTCATTTCACAGAGTTCTTCCATTCTCTCTCTAGAAAATTCTTCAAATTCTCTTTCTAGAACCCCTCCGAAGCATTTCCAGAGTTTCTAAGAGCTTTCTAGAGTGTTTTATAGCGTTTTCGAGAGATTCCGGTGCTGTAAAGAGTGAAGGGCTGGCAAAAAGCACCCTAATTTTCAAAGAATTAATAGAAAGCTTGCCTCGGAGGTTTCTATACTCTCTCTCTCTACTTTACCGCTTTAAATTTAATTGTGCAATAGAAATTAGGGCCATGTAGTCATAATCTTAAATTCCGCAAATAAAAGGGGTAAAAGCGTATTTTCACTGGTTTATTTATTTATTCAAAGTAGCTAGCCTATCATAGGGAACCCGAAAGGGGCGTCGTAAGGGAACTAACACTTCCCTTACACGTAACTAACTCCCTTACCCAACTCTGGTTCTAATGACCAAAGTTGGTTTTTCGAAAACCAACGCCTTTTTACTCCTTTTCCGATGTTTCCGGTAAAAACGTCGGTGGCGACTCCAAAAGAACCCTTCAAAAACTAGTTCTTAGTTTATCCCGGTTATCGGACAATCCAAGAACGCCCTTTCGAAAACCTCGCCCCTAGGTTCAGCCCGGTTATCAGACAACCTAAAGGCGTTGTAACCACACCAATAAAAACGCGAAAATTGGAAAGTCAGAACCATCGCGTCGCTCCGACCGCCTCGTTTTGACAGCGGCGACAGATGGCGACTCCACTGGGGAAGCCTAGAGAGTTGATCCCATTTAGTGATGGGCTAGCCTAAAAATAAATAAACCAAGAAAATTACGCTTTTACCCTACCTTGTATTATAACATGTTTTAATGCTTAGCTTTAATAACTGTTGTCTGTTTATACTTACGCAATTGTATGAAATACAAACTGTACACAAACCCTTGCACACAACAGTTCCCTCTATACCCGGGGGCAAGTGAGAAATCTATAGGGAGTGGGTGGCAGGTACGGTTCGTTGTTGTGTTGGCCTTGTGCCCACCAGTGTGATCGGAAACCACCACTCAAGGTGATAACCTTCCTCTTTTGGCACAAAGACTGACTATGGCCTTAGTGCTAAGCATGGTCGAAATGCTGGAGAGTGGGGACCCTATAATGGAGGCACTTTGGGGGCCTTAGCCTTGGTGAGAACAGTTAGAACCTACCTTCGCCAATGCACTTTTTTGCAGGAAAACCTTACCTCGTGATTAAAACGACTTCTCGCCTGTTCGTGGATGATCGAATTGCGTGTGCATCTGTTTGTTGCATTTGTCTGTTGCATAGCATAACCAAACAATGGAAAAATCACAAAAATTATTTTGCAATAAACACCCTTATCTCGGACAGTCTGCCTTTTAGCTAGCCTGGTTTCAAGTTCTTTGTAAGCTAAGTAGCCACGCAGTCCGACAGAAGAGATAAGGGACGTCAACTATTCTTTCGCATAAAGCCATTTTTTATCTTGGACAGTCTGCCTTTTAGCTAGCCTGGTTTCAGGTTCTTTGTAAGCTAAGTAGCCACACAGTCCGACAGAAGAGATAAAAGGCTATAAAATAGAAATAAAAATAAAAAATAAAAATCCGATTCCAAAACCATAAATGGGACCTTGTTCAAAAATATTACCCTCATGTAGGTAGTTTATTTTTCAAAAAATGCGCAAATATCATACAAACACATGATAAATAAAAAATAAACACTTGCATTCATTTAATGAGCATCATTTTCATAAAACATGCATTTTGGTTTTAGAAAATGGAGGGGACTAGTAGACAATTGAAGAAGGTGGATATTCCCTGATACCATACTGAAAAATTGGAACGGCTTTGCGCGGTAATGCCACCAGAGGTCCGCTCCGAGTTTGAAAAATCCTATGGACGGATTCTCGACCTGCTAAAAATCTGTGTCGACCAAGTTTTCATCAGGGTATTAGTCCACTTCTGGAACTCCAGTCTGCACTGCTTCGAATTTCCGCAGTTTGATATGGTGCCCACCTGGGAGGAGTACGAAATCATGTTGAAATGGCCCAAATCAGTCGGCGTCCATATACGCCATGGGGCATATACTCCTGCGGCACAAGTCGCTACCATCATTCAACTACCGTTCTGCAGACCACCCTGCTAGGAAAAGGGAACATCCAGGGTTGGAAAGTCTCAATGTTAGAAGACCATCTGTCCGATTTGGCTGAAAGGACAGAATGGGTCGCTTTTAACAAAACCTTGGCCTTAATCATATTCGGAACAATCTTGTTTCCCTTCCACCTCGACACAGTGGATCAAGCCATCATGGATGCCTTCTTCGCCTGGGACGTGAACTCAAAGAGTCCCTTGCCTGCAATTCTTGCCGACACCTTGCTCTCGGTGGAATTCTGCCACCAGAAGCAAGGAAAAACACTTCGTTGCTGCTCTTCACTGCTTTTTGTGTGGGGCATTACACATTTTTACGCCTCTAGTCACATGGGGATGTTCCCCGACCCTTTGAGGAGCTTCTCCAAAATCCCTCTCCAACAACGCCTAACTTCAGAATGGAAGGACGAGTTGGAACACTCAGACGCCAACAATTTATCCTGGGTCTGCCCTTGGTTCTGACCCGGTCCAGTCCTCATCAGATGTGGAGACTATCCGAACGTACCCTTGATAGGATCAGGGGTTGCATAGCCTACTCACCTAGAGTAGCTATGAGGCAGCTCATGAGGACCCAAACTACCATTTCTCGAGGGGAACTCAGAGGACTGTGTTTCTTTCGGAGACCCATGCACAATCGCCAACTCACTATCCGTGAGAAAAGCATGGGAGAAACCAGTCTTTATGGGAGATAGAGAGCTAGGAAAAGCTCGAGTAGCTGTCTCCAGTGACTATGAGGTGTGGAGGAAAAGAAGAGGGATGTCTCAACCATCCACCTCACTCATTACAAACGCCAATAGTGAAGAGCTGCAGGCTCAAGTCGATGCCTTGACCCAGAGGATAGAAATCATGGGAGCCCAGATGAGGGCCCTTGAAGAAAGAGAACAAGAATCTATCCTCACCATTGATGGTCTGCAAAGGCAATGCAAGAAAAAGGATCATGAAATAGAGCGCCTCAAGGACCAGTGTGCGGACTCTAATGAGCAAGCTATCTGAGCATCCAAAATTGCCAGAACCAACTCGGATAGCCAACTTCAAGAAATAACTGCTAAGTCAGCACGCCTTGAGGCCGAATCAGCAAAACAGGCTCAGACGATCAAGGAGTTGTTGCAAGAACTCACCAAGACTCGGTCAGAAATACACCAAGAGCGAGAGGCCAATCGGAGACTCAACAGAAGTCTCACCGAGCTACGCTGTAAAGAAAGAGACGGGCTAGCTCAGTACGGCCAAGTACTACAAGAAAAGGACCGAGCCCTTGCAAAACTCGAAGAACTGCAAGCCTTGGTCGTCCATCAAGAGGCGAAGATTAAAGAGGCTCAAAAGTACAATGAAGATATGAGCCAGGCAGTCCAGAAGCAAAGCGAAGCACTCGCTCATCACGTCCGGGAAGCCGAAAGGGAATTACATAGAGATCAAGACCCGCCTATGAGTTTCTTTAGGCTTTTCCGTTTTTGCCAAAAGTTGCTTCATAGTATGGAATAGGGGAATGTACACCTTCCAACGGATAAATGAAATTTTTCCTTTATTCAACAATTGTCTACTTGCATGCATATCATTCATCTGCATATTTAATTTCCCCTCCTTTCACGCTTAATAAATAAGATAATAAAAAGGAAGGATTAACTGACACGTCTTCCAAATCAGAAGAATGGAGAGAAAGCCACTCCAAATCAAGCTTTCTCCAACGGTCGACTCATCACAAGAAGAAAATAAGCCTCGACCGTTGGTCCTCAAAAATAAGGAAGAGGGGGCAAGGACACCAGTGTGACTATTTATGCCACGTCCTTTCCCTACGAGTCAAATAAAGTTGTACCATGGAGATACGGGGAATCTTCACCAATAAAAGAGGATATCATGAATATAGCCGGCATTGGGGGCATGACTAGAAGCGGAAGAGTCTACTCCCCCAAGGACTCACAAGAAGATGTCCCCAAAAATAAAGGAAAAAATAAAAAGACCTAAGAGGAAAAAGAAAATAAGGAATCCAAGGAGGAGATAAAAGAATTACTCCAGTTTATAAGACAAAGCGAGTATTCCATTATAGACCAGCTCAATCACACACATGCAAAGATAACATTGTTATCTCTAATGATGAGCTCGGAACCGCACAGAAACGCCCTGCTGAAGGTCTTGAGCGAAGCGCATGTACCTCACACTATATCCCAAGAAAAGGTTGAGAGGATCGTTGGTCACATCATGGCAAGCGATCACCTCACCTTTACGGAGGAAGAACTACCCCTCGAGGGGTCGAACCACAATAAGCCCTTGCACATTTCAATCAAGTGCAAGGAATACCTCATCGTCAAAGTTCTTGTGGATAACGAGTCATCCTTGAACATGATGCCCAAGTGCACACTAGAAAAGTTGACTATCCAAGGAACCCGTCTACGCCCAAGCAGCACTATCGTTCGAGCCTTCGATGGATCAAAGCGAGAAGTAGTGGGAGAAGTTAATTTGCCAATCCAAGTTGGACCCACTATCTTCAACGTCGATTTCCATGTAATGGATATTACTCCAGCATATAGTTGTCTCCTCGGCAGGCCTTAGATTCATGACGCTAAGGCAGTACCTTCGACGCTCCACTAGAAAGTCAAATTCATAGTGGACGAAAAATTGGTCACGGTCCAAGTAGAAGATGATATCCTGATCAGTGGACCGTCCACCCAACCTTATGTGGATGTAGCGGAAGAGGCCCTTGAAACATCTTTTCTAGCGCTCGAAATTGCTAGTATAGAAAGACTTCCCAAAAACACAAAGGTAGCCCGTATGATGATGAAGCATGGTTACCACCCTGGCCAAGGACTGGGGGCAGATTCCCAAGGCATAAGGGAACCCCCATAATTCCAAGATAATCCTTTCAAGCCTGGCCTAGGATATGACCCTACTAAGGGCCGAGCAGAAAGAGGAAAAGGCAAGTCTCCCCTCCGCACACTCAAGCAAATTTTCTGAAGTGGAGGGGTGCAAGCGTCGAGACTTACCCTAGTCATTAGGAAATCTTTTTCTTCATTTAAGGGATGTAAACCCCATGATTGTTAGAGATTATCCCCCGGGGCTAGCCCGACCCCCGGGCATTTTAGGGCACATATTCCCTTATTAATTAATAAAGAATGCTTCTTACTATCTGCTTCTTTTCTTGCTATTTCTGACTAGACCTCACAATAACCTTGTCTAAGTAAACGGAAAAAGAAAAAAAAGAATAAAAAGCGCATCCAAATAACCAAAATTCACCATTTCCATTACAGTCAAGCTAGTTGATTAGAAGCACCAAATAAGGCTTTACCTCACCATAAAGAAAGTCATGCTTCGCCAATATTGTGAACAAAAAATAAATAGACAAAAAAAGGGGAAAAAGCCCATAGAAGCCAAAGGCCAAAAAAGAAAAGGGAAAAATACCTGGTAGGAAACCCACTAAGGGGGCTACGCAAAAGATAGGGTCAACCCGGTAGGATACCCCAACAAAAATAAAGGGTAGCCTAGGCAAAAGTTAGGGTTACAAAATAAGGTCCGCTAGGATTCCCTAAAAATACAAAAAAAGGAACCTAGACAAAAGATAGGGCCAAAGCACAATATCCTAGTTCGAAAACCCAAAGGGCGATCTAGGGAAATCAATTAGCCATAGAAAAGCAATGGAAATAAAACTAAGGCGCAAGTACAAAAAAGGGGGGAAACGCTTGCTTAGACAAAAAGCTTAAACACCTAAGCCTAACCCTGGCCAGCCATTCTTACAAAACCTTTTTCTAAATAAAATTAACCCTTCTAAAACACAAGCCATTGAATTTACCACTTTACTTCTTTTCTCTTGACCCTCACAACGATATTCTAATAATTAATTTGGGAATATGGAGGCGTATAGTCAACAAGAGGATTGAAACCCCTAGAGTGGAGAAAAAGGGACACTACATGACAAAGAGTGCTCTACAAAAAGAAGGAAAGTAAAAAGGAAAAACAAGGTATCCTTCGGTCACAAGAAGTCTGGCATGGTACAGCCAAATACGGAAACACAAATCAGAGGACATTCGACACTACAAGATACATCAGTTAAATCCTTCTGAAAAACTAATTGAAATAGGCATTATAGGACATCAAACATAAAAACATTGCATGCATAAAATGTTTTTGAACCAGGTCCTATTGCTTTTTACAAAAAAAAAAATCCCTTAATTTGAGACGGCCGTCCGGAATTCCCAGACCGTCGTCTCGGTCTCCAGCAAATCGGGATCGTCGTCTCGACCAACGAGACCGCCGTCTCGACTTGGCCAAAAATGAGATCGTCATCCCCCTTGGCGAGATGACCGTCTCGCTTAAGGCCAAAGTCGAGACCGCCGTCTCGACTTACCAGACGGCTGTCTCGACTTGCCCAAAATCGAGACCGCCGTCTCCACTTCCCAGACGGCGGTCCCAAATTCAATTTTTCCCCTATAAATAGGGGAGGGGTCTTGAGGCTCTCCACAACTCCTCTGCACTCCAACTCTCTGATCTCTCACTTCCAAGCACTTTTTCATCAAGATGTTCCGTGGAAGCTAGTCAAGGAAGAGAAGAGGACCTACTGGCCCTAGCAGTTCCTCAGCGCCTGCCCCTCAAGACCCCACACAGCTCCTACCACTACACCAGGCTCGCCTAGAGCATATCAGGGGGTACACATGGCACCCCATGCTCAAGCTGGACTTCGGCATCCTCTCCGAATTTGGATGGGAGGACGACGTCCGGACCAACATTGACAACATTGGATGGGGCTTCCTCCTGCAGTCTCCACCCACCCACGTGTACCCTCAGGCAGTGATGGAGTTCCTGGCCTCCATCTCCTACGCCGAGACTCCCGCCATGATCTCGGGCCTGTCACCGACGAAGATGATGACATACTTTATGGGTGGGATGTACCAGACCACCACCCTGGATGAATTCAACGTATCCATCGGATTCGTCCATGTCGCCGCCGTCAGAACGAGGGCGGTCGGAGCGACGTGATGGTTTAGACTTTCCAATTTTCGCGTTTTTATTGGTGGTTACAACGCCTTTAGGCTGTCCGATAACCGGGTTGAACCTAGGGGCGAGGTTTTCGAAAGAGCGTTCTTGGATTATCCGATAATTGGGCTAAACCAAGAACTAGTATTTTAAAGGGTTCTGTGGAGTCGCCACTGACGTTTTTACCGGAAACATTGGAAAAGGAGTTAAAAAGGCGTTGGTTTTCGAAAAACCAACTTTGGTCATTAGAACTAGAGTTGGGTAAGGGAGTTAGTTACGTGTAAGGGAAGTGTTAGTTCCCTTACGACGCCCCTTTCGGGTTCCCTAAGATGGGCTAGCTTCTTTGGATAAATAAATAAACCGGTGAAAAATTTTACCCTTTATTGTGCGGAATTTAAAATTATGACTACATGGTCCTAGTTTCTATTGCATAATTAAAATTAAAGCGGTAAAGTAGAGAGAGAGTAGGAACCTCCGAAGCGGGCTTTCTATTAATTCTTTACGAAAATAGGGTGCTTTTGGCAACCCTTTAATCTTTACAGCGCCGAAATCTCTCGAAAACGCTCTAAACTACTCTAGAAAACTCTCAGAAACTCCGGAAATGCTTCGAAGGGGTTCTAGAAAGAGAATTTGGTGAAAAGTCTAGAGAGAGAATGGAAGAACTGTGGGAAATGAGGGGAATGACGCTCCTATTTATAGGGATTCGCGCCTGTCAGGTCGAGACGGGCCGTCTCGTCTAACAAGGTCGAGACGGTCGTCTCGCCAATCAAAATGGCCGTCTCGCCTTGCAGGAATGGGAGACGGCGGTTTCGAATCCGAGACGACGGTCTCGACCTTAAAAGGCGAAAATCCTTATTTTTGAGCCAAAAATCCCTCCTATCCTAGTATGGGGCCTAATAGTCTCTCCTAGTGGCTTCTTAGGCTTCATCCATCTTCGAATAGAAGGTCTTCTGATCTTTATTATGAGGCCGGGCAAGATTAGGGGTCTACAGCTGCCCCCCCTTTACTGACCAGTCGGCTGTTGGCCTGTTGTGCCAAGAAGAATGACTGGAAGGTAAAGGAGTTTACCCTCTTGCCGGATTACCCTTCAGATGTTCCGTCTTGCGGCGGTTGATCTTTTAGGGAAAGTTTGTGTTGTACACCTCCAGGATACTCCTTCTGACGGTAGCCAATCCCTTTGGTTGACACGTGGTAGAACCTCAGGATACTCCTTCTGACGGTAGCCGATCCTTCGGTTGATGGGTATAAACCCCCCATCAGGCTGGTAGTTGCAGTCCGCTGTGTGTTGGACTGGATGGGTATGAACCCCCCATCAGGCTGGTAGTTGCAGTCTGCTGTGTGTTGGACTGGATGAGTATGAACCCCCCATCAAGCTGGTAGTTTTAGTCCGCTGTGTGTTGGACTGGATGGGTATGAACCCCCCATCAGGCTGGTATAGTCCGTTGTGTAAGACTGGTGGTGGTGGCGTCTTACTGCTCAGGTGGCTCATGTGCCGCATGTTGAGATGTGTTTTCTTTGTCTTTGATTTGGTTGTCCGGTCGGTGCTGGGAATTTTGTTGGTTGCTGGGGATTCTTTGTTTTTGATCTTTTTGTGGTGATCACCCGACTCTTGGTGGTTGGTCGGGTGGGCTTTGTTTGTGTTTGACTCTTGGTTGGTTTTCGAAGAATTTTTGGTTGGTTAAAGTGGTTGACTTTGTTTCAATCCTGCCTTTTTTCGCGGTTTTATTTCTTTTTTCTCGCAATTATGGATTTTGGCTTTTTTCTTGAGCGTAAGTCTTTTTACTCTTTATTTTCTTTTGATTACGCTGACTTTTTTGGAAGGGATAAAAAAGATGCATGGAATAAAATTTTATTTATGAAAGATTTTATTACAGCAGCCCTATTCTGTGAGTGCTATCCCTAAGACTACGGGCTATCGTCTGGAGACGATCCGTAGGAGGGGAATTGCTGGTACATGTGTCTTCGGAACTCTGCTTGGTCCCGGATCTCGTCGCGATATTCCTGCTGGAACGTTGCCCAGTCTTGCCGCATTCCCTCTTGGTACTGGTATATCGTCTCCAGTCTGGTGTCAAAGGCTTCTTGCCTTAGGGACATCTGCTCCTGCCACACAAACATTTGTTCGAATTGCTGGCGTAGATCGTAGATGTTGCGATTTACGCCAGCAAAGTCGTCTGTGTACTGCTGCTGTTGTTGCTGCTGTTGCTGCTACTGTTGGAAGTCGGGAGGTGTCGGGAGATCGTGCATTGCCACGATGTCCTGGAGGTCCAAGGCGAAATCCAACAATGGGTGGAGGACCAACTGGGTTCCGCGGCGCATGAGCATCCCCATGCTGACCAGTATCGACCCGTTGATAGATTCGGGCCGTTGACTGGAGGCCAGTTCTTCCCAGCCACTGCACCCCCATTTTTCTATCAGGGGGGTGATGAGGGGGGCCATGAGGACAGCTCCCACTGGCCTATTCCCGAAGTCCTTGAGGGCCTTCAGGAAGAAGTAGCCAGGGTTGCATCGACGCCTCTGGCACATGCAGTAAAGGAGGAAGAGGTCGGGGAGCGTTACCTTTCCCTGACTCTCCTTCCTGCCGTGGATGGTCCCCGCCAACAACTTGTGGCAAATGCGGAGGGCCGGGGGGAGTGCTGAGCCCTTCATCAGTGTGGGCAGAGTGGGGGCCCTGGTGAGCTCCTCCCACATCTCGCCAGCAGTGAGGTTGGTGGGGCGTGCGCAGATGGCCTCCTGGACGAATCCAATGGATACGTTGAACTCGTCCAGAGTGGTGGTCCGATACATCCCACCAATAAAGTATGTCACCATCTTCGTTGGTGACAGACCTGGGATCATGGAGGGAGTTTCGGCGTAGGAGATGGAGGCCAGGAACTCCATCACTGCTTGAGGGTACACATGGGTGGGAGGAGCCTGCAGGAGGAAGCCCCATCCAATGTTGTCGATGTTGGCCCGGACGTCATCCTCCCATCCAAATTCGGCGAGGATGCCGAAGTCCAGCTTGAACATGGGATGCCAAGTGCACCCCCTGATGTGCTCTAGGTGAGCCTGGTGTAGCGGTGAGAGCCGTGCGGGGTCTTGAGGAGCAGGCGCTGAGGAACTGCTAGGGCCAGCAGGTCCTCTTCTCTTCCTTGACTGACTTCCTCGGAACATTTTGTTGAGAAGGTGCTTGGAAGTGATAGATCTGAGAGTTGGAGTGCCAGAGAGTTGTGAGGATCTCCAAGACGCCTCCCCTATTTATAGGGGAAAATTTGGATTCGGGACCGCCATCTGGGAAGTCGAGACGGCGGTCTCGTTTTTTCGCAAGTCGAGACGGCCGTGTGGGAAGTCGAGACGGCGGTCTCGACTTTGGCCTTAAACGAGACGGCCGTCTCGCCAAGCGGGACGGCCGTCTCGTTTTCAGCTAAGTCGAGACGACGGTCTTGATGGTCGAGACGACGGTCTCGTTTTGCTTGGAGACCGAGACGGCGGTCTGGGAATTCCGGACGACCGTCTCGAATTTCGGAGGCTTTTTTTTTTTGGGAAAAGCAAATAGGACCTGGTTCAAAAACATTTTATGCATGCAATGTTTTTATGTTTGATGTCCTATAATGCCTATTTCAATTAGTTTTTCAGAAGGATTTATCTGACGTGTCTTGTAGCGCCGGATGTCCTCTAATATGTGTTTTTGCGTTTGGTTGTACCATGTCGGACTTCTTATGACCGAAGGGTAGCTTGTTTTTCCTTTTTCTTTGTAGAGCACTCTTTGTCATGTAGTGTCCCTTTTTCTTCACTCTAGGGGTTTCAATCCTGTTGTTGATTATACGCCTCCATATTCCCAAATTAATTATTAGAATATTGTTGTGAGGGTCAAGAGAAGAGAAGTAAAGGGGTAAATTCAATGGCTTGTGTTTTAGAAGGTTTGTTTTATTTTGAAAGATGTTTTGTAAGAACGGCTGGCCAGGGTTAGGCTTAGGTGTTTAAGCTTTTTATCTAAGCAAGCGTTTCCTTTTTTTGTATTTGCGCCTTAGTTTTATTTCCATTGCTTTTCATGGCTAATTGATTTCCCTAGATCGCCCTTTGGGTTTTCGAACTAGAATATTGTGCTTTGGCCCTATCTTTTGTCTAGGTTCCTTTTTTGTTTTTAGGGAATACTAGCGGACCTTATTTTGTAACCCTAACTTTTGCCTAGGCTACCCTTTATTTTTGTTGGGGTATCCTACCGGGTTGACCCTATCTTTTGCATAGCCCCCTTAGTGGGTTTCCTACCGAGTTTTTTTTCTTGGCCTTTGGCTTCTATGGTTTTTTTTGTGTGTATATTTTTTTTCACAATATTGGCGAAGCGTGACTTTTCTTAATGGTGAAGTGAAGTCTTTTTTGGTGCTTCTAATCAACTAGCTTGATTGTGTTGGCAATGGTGAATTTTTGGTTATTTGGATGCGCTTTTTATTCTCTTTTTTTCTTTTTCCGTTTACTTAGACAGGGTTATTGTGAGGTCTAGTCAGAAATGGCGAGAAAAGAAACAGATAGTAAGAAGCATTCTTTATTAATTAATAAGGGAATATGTGCCCTAAAATGCCCGGGGGTCGGGCTAGCCCCGGGGGATAATTTCTAACAATCATGGGGTTTACATCCCTTAAATGAAGAAAAAGATTTCCTAATGACTAGGGTAGCTCTTGACGCTTGCACCCCTCCACTTCGGAAAATTTGCTTGAGTGTACGGAGGGGAGACTTCCCTTTTCCTTGTTCTGCTCGGCCCTTAGTAGGGTCAAATCCTAGACCATGCTTGAAAGGATTATCTTGGAATTCTGGGGATTCCCTTATGCCTTGGGAATCTGCCCCCAGTCCTTGACCAGGATGGTAGCCGTGCTTCATCATCATGCGGGCTACCTTTGTGTTTTTGGGAAGTCTTTCTATACTGGCAATTTCAAGTGCTTGAAAAGATGTTTCAAGGGCTTCTTCAGCCGCATCCACATAAGTTTGGGTGGACGGTCCACTGATCAGGATATCATCTTCTGCTTGGACTGTGACCAATTTGTTGTCCACTATGAACTTGACTCTCTGGTGGAGCGTCGAAGGTACTGCCTTAGCGTCATGAATCCAAGGCCTGCCGAGGAGACAACTATATGCTGGAGTAATATCCATTACGTGGAAATCGACGTTGAAGATAGTGGGTCCAACTTGGATTGGCAAATTAACTTCTCCCACTACTTCTCGTTTTGATCCGTCGAAGGCTCGAAGGATAGTGCTGCTTGGGCGCAGACGAGTTCCTTGGATAGTCAACTTGTCTAGTGTGCACTTGGGCATCACGTTCAAGGATGACCCGTTATCCACAAGAACTTTGGCGATGAGGTACTCCTTGCACTTGATCGAGATGTGCAAGGGCTTGTTGTGGTTCGACCCCTCGAGGGGTAGTTCTTCCTCTGTGAAGGTGAGGTGATCGCTTGCCATAATGTGGCCGACGATCCTCTCAACCTTTTCTTGGGATATGGTGTGAGGTACATACGCTTCGCTCAATACCTTCAGCAGGGCGTTTCTGTGCGGTTCCAAGCTCATTATTAGAGATAATAGGGTTATCTTTGCAGGTGTACGATTGAGCTGGTCTATAATGGAATACTCACTTTGCCTTATAAACTGGAGTAATTCTTCTGTCTCCTCCTTGGATTCCTTATTTTCTTTTTCCTCTTCGGTCTTTTTATTTTTTCCTTTATTTTTGGGGACATCTTCCTGTGAGTCCTTGGGGGAGTATACTCTTCCACTTCTAGTCATGCCCCCAATGCCGGCTATATTCGTGATGTCCTCTTTTATTGGTGAAGATTCCCCATATCTCCACGGTACAACTTTATTTGACTCGTAGGGGAAAGGACGTGGCATAAATAGTCGCACTGGTGTCCTTGCCCCCTCTTCCTTATTTTTGAGGACCAACGGTCGAGGCTTATTTTCCTCTCGTGATGAGTCGACCGTCGGAGAAAGCTTGATTAGGAGTGGCTTTCTCTCCATTCTTCTGATTTAGAAGACGTGTCAGTTAATCCTTCCTTTTTATTATCTTATTTATTAAGCGTGAAAGGAGGGGAAATTAAATATGCAGATGAATGATATGCATGCAAGTAGACAATTGTTGAATAAAGGAAAATTTCATTTATCTGTTAGAAGGTGTACATTCGCCTATTCCATACTACGAAGCAACTTTTGGCAAAAACGGAAAAGCCTAAAGAAACCCACAGGCGGGTCTTGATCTCTATGTAATTCTCTTTCGGCTTCCCGGACGTGACGAGCGAGTGCTTCACTTTGCTTTTGGACTGCCTGGCTCATATCTTCGCTGTACTTTTGAGCCTCTTTGATCTTTGCCTCTTGATGGACGACCAAGGCTTGTAGTTCATCGAGTTTTGCAAGGGCTCGGTCCTTATCTTGTAGTACTTGGCCGTACTGAGCTAGCCCGTCTCTTTCCTTACAACGTAGCTCAGTGAGACTTCTGTTCAGTCTCTGATTGGCCTCCCGCTCTTGGCGTATTTTCGACCGAGTCTTGGTGAGGTCTTGCAACAAGTCCTTGATCGTTTGAGCCTATTTTGCTGATTCGGCCTCAAGGCGTGCTGTCTTGGCAGTGATCTCCTGAAGTTGGCTATCCGAGCTTGTTCTGGCAGTTTTGGACGCTCGGATAGCTTGCTCATTAGTGTTAGCACACTGGTCCTTGAGGCGCTCTATTTCATGATCCTTTTTCTTGCATTGCCTTTGCAGACCATCAATGGTGAGGATAGATTCCTGCTCTCTCTCTTCAAGGGCCCTCATCTGGGCTCCCATGATTTCTATCCTCTGGGTCAAGGCATCGACTTTAGCCTGCAGCTCTTCACTACTGGCGCTTGTAATGAGTGAGGTGGATGGTTGAGACATCCCTCTTCTTTTTCTCCACACCTCGTAGTCAATGGAGACAGCCACTCGAGCTTTTCCTAGCTCTCTATCTCCCATAAAGAAAGGTTTCTCCCATGCTTTTCTCACGGCTAGTGAGTTGGCGATTGTGCATGGGTCTCCGAAGAAACACAATCCTCCGAGTTCCCCTCGAGAAGTGGTAGTTTGGGTCCTCATGAGCTACCTCATAGCTACTCTAGGTGAGTAGGCTATGCAACCTCTGAGTCCTATCAAGGGTACGTTTGGATAATCTCTGCATCTGATGAGGACTGGGCCAGGTCAGAACCAAGGGCAGACCCAGGATAAACTATTGGCATCCAGGCGTTCCAACTCGTCCCTCCACTCTGAAGTTAGGTGTCGTTGGAGAGGGATTTTGGAGAAGCTCCGCATCGGAGTGTTTTTCCTTGCTTTTGGTGACAAAAATCCACCAAGAGCAAGGTGTCGGCAAGAATTGCAGGCAAGGGACTTTTCGAGTGCACGTCCCAGGCGAAGAAGGCGTCCATGACGACTTGATCCACTGTGTCGAGGTGGAAGGGAAACAAGATTGTTCCAAATATTATTAAGGCCAGGGTTTTGTTGAAAGCGACCCATTCTGTCCTTTCAGCCAAATCGGACAGGTGGTCTTCTAACATTGAGACCTTCCAACCCTGGACATTCCCTTTTTCTATCAGGGTGGTCTGCTGGAATGGTAGTTGAATGATGGCAGCGACTTGTGCTGCAGGAGTATATGCCCCGTGGCGTATATGGACCCGGGCTGATTTGGGCCATTTTAGCATGATTTCATACTCCTCTAAGGTGGGCTCCATATCAAACTGCTAAAATTTGAAGCAGCGCAGACTGGAGTTCCAGAAATGAACTAGTACCCTGACGAAAACTTGGTCGACACAGATCTTCAGTAGGTCGAGAATCCGTCCATAGGATTTTTCGAAGTCGGAGCGGACCTCTGGCGACATTATCGCGCAAAGCCGTTCCAATTTTTCAGCATGGTATCGGGGAATGTCCACCTTCTTCAATTGTCTACTAGTCCCCTCCATTTTCTAAAACCAAAATGCATGTTTTATGAAAATGATGCTTATTGAATGAATGCGAGTGTTTATTTTTATTTATCATGTTTTGTATGATGCATATATTTTTTTGAAGAAATAAACTACTTATATGGGGGTAATACTTTTGAACCAGGTCCCATTTATTGTTTTTGGAATCGGATTTTTGTTTTATTTTTTGTTTTATCTTTATTTTTATTTTATAGCCTTTTATCTTTTCTGTCGGACTGCGTGGCTACTTAGCTTACAAAGAACCTGAAACCAGGCTAGCTAAAAGGCAGACTGTCCGAGATAAAAAAAGTGGCTTTATGCGAAAGAATAGTTTACGTCCCTTATCTCTTCTGTCGGAATGCGTGGCTACTTAGCTTACAAAGAACCTAAAACCAGGCTAGCTAAAAGGCAGACTGTCCGAGATAAAGGTGTTTATTGCAAAAGAGTTTTTTTTTGTTTTTTTGTTTGGTTATGCTATGCAACAGATAAATGCAGCAAACAGATGCACACACAATTCGATCATCCACGAACAGGCGAGAAGTCATTTTAATCACGAGGTAGGGTTTTCCTGCAGAAAAGTGCATTGACGAAGGTAGGTTCTAACTGTTCTCACCAAGGCTAAGGCCCCCAAGGTGCCCCCGTTATAGGGTCCCCACTCTCCAGCCTTCCGACCATGCTTAGCACTAAGGCCATAGTCAATCTTTGTGCCAAAAGAGGAAGGTTATCACCTTGAGTGCTGGTTTCCGATCACACTGGTGGGCACAAGGCCATCACTACAGCGAACCGTACCTGCCACCCACTCCCTATGGATTTCTCACTTGCCCCAGGGTATAGAGGGAACTATTGTGTGCAAGGGTTTGTGTACAGTTTGTATTTCAAACAATTGCATAAATATAAATAGACAACAGTTATTAAAGCCAAACATTAAAACATGTTATAATACAAGGTAGGGTAAAAACGTTATTTTCTTAGTTTATTTACTTTAGGCTAGCCCATCACTAAATGGGATCAACTCTCTAGGCTTCCCCAGTGAAGTCGCCATCTGTCGCCGCCGTCAGAACGAGGGCGGTTGGAGCGACGCGATGGTTTCGACTTTCCAATTTTCGCGTTTTTATTGGTGGTTACAACGCCTTTAGTCTGTCCGATAACCGGGTTGAACCTAGGGGTGAGGTTTTCGAAAGAGCGTTCTTGGATTGTCCGATAACTGAGCTAAACCAAGAACTAGTTTTTTAGAGGGTTCTCTGGAGTCGCCACCGACATTTTTACCGGAAACATCGGAAAAGGAGTTAAAAAGGTGTTGGTTTTCAAAAAACCAACTTTGGTCATTAGAACCACGGTTGGGTAAGGGAGTTAGTTACGTATAAGGGAAGTGTTAGTTCCCTTACGACGCCCCTTTCGGGTTCCCTATGATGGGCTAGCTTCTTTGGATAAATAAATAAACCGGTGAAAAATACGCTTTTACCCTTTATTGTGCAGAATTTAAAATTATGACTACATGGCCCTAGTTTCTATTGCATAATTAAAATTAAAGTGGTAAAGTAGAGAGAGAGAGTAGGAACCTCCGAAGTGGGCTTTCTATTAATTCTTTGCGAAAATAGGGTGCTTTTTGGCAGCCCTTCACTCTTTACAGCGCCGGAATCTCTCGAAAACGCTCTAAAATACTCTAGAAAACTCTCAGAAACTCCAGAAATGCTTCGGAGGGGTTCTAGAAAGAGAATTTGGTGAAAAGTCTAGAGAGAGAATGGAAGAACTGTGGAAAATGAGGCGAATGGCGCTCCTATTTATAGGGATTCGCGCCTGTCAGGTCGAGATGGGCCGTCTCGTCTCACAAGGTTGAGACGACCGTCTCCCCTTGCAGGAATGGTGAGACGGCCGTCTCGCCAAACGAGACAGCCGTCTCGCCATCCGCGCAAGGCGAGACGGCGGTCTCGAATCCAAGACAGCGGTCTCGATCTTAAAAGGCGAAAATCCTTATTTTTGAGCCAAAAATCCCTCCTATCCTATTATGGGGCCTAATAGTCTCTCCTAGTGGCTTCTTAGGCTTCATCCATCTTCGAATAGAAGGTCTTCTGATCTTTATTATGAGGTCGGGCAAGATTAGGGGTCTACAGTCCATCCCGGGGACGTGCTGACCCGGGAGTACCAGGAGGCCATCTACGCATGCCCCACCAACCTCACCGCCGGCGAGATGTGGGAAGAGCTCACCAGGGCTCCCACCTTGCCCACGCTGATGAAGGGCTCAGCACTCCCCCTGGCCCTCCGCATTTGCCACAAGCTGCTGACGGGAACCATCCACGGCAAGAAGGAGAGTCAGGGAAAGGTAACGCTCCCCGACCTCTTCATCCTTTACTGCATGTGCCAAAGCCGCCGATGCAACCCTGACTACTTCTTCCTGAAGGCCCTCAAGGACTTCGGGAGCAGGCCAGTGGGAGCTATCCTGATGGCCCCCCTCATCACCCCCCTGGCAGAGAAATGGGGGTGTAGTGGCCGGGAAGAACTAGCCTCCAGCCAATGACCCGAGTCCATCAACGGGTCGATCCTGGTCAGCATGGGGATGCTGATGTGCCACGGGACTCAGCTGCTCTTCCACCCACGCTGGATTTCACCTTGGATCTCCAGGATATCGTGGCAATGTGCGATCTCCTGACACCTCCCGAGTTCCAACAGCCACAACAGCAGTAACAACAACAACAGCAGTACACAAACGACTTTGCTAGCGTAAACCGCAACATCTACGATGTGAGCCAGCAATTTGAACAAATGTTTGTGAGGCAAGAACAGATGTCCCTAAGGCAGGAAGCCTTCGACACCAGACTGGAGACGATATACCAGTATCAGGAGGGGATGAGGCAAGACTGGGCAACATTCCAGCAAGAGTACCGCGATGAAGTCCGAGACCAAGCAGAGTTCTGGAGGCATATGTACCGGCAATTCCCCTCCTACGGATCGTCTCCCGACGAGAGCCCATCGCCTTTCATAAATAAAATTTTATTCCATGCATCTTTTTATCCATGCATAGGACTGCTGTAATAAAATTTTATAAATAGGACTGCTGTAATAAAATATTTCATAAATAAAATTTTATTCCATGCATCTTTTTATCCCTTTCAAAAGTCAGCGTAATCGAAAGAAGATAAAGAGTAAAAAGACTTACGCTCAAGAAAAAAAGCTAAAATCCAAAATTGCGAGAAAAAAAGAAGATAAAACCGCGAAAAAAAGGCAGGATTGAAACAAAGTCAACCACCTTGACCAACGAAATCTCGACAACCAAGCAAGAGTCGAACGTAAACAAAGTCTACCCGACCAACAAGCAAGAGTTGGGTGATCACCATCAAAAGATCAAAAACAAAGATCCCCAGCAACCAACAAGGCTGGACGAACACCAACAAAATCCCCGGCACAGACCAGACGACCAAATAAAAAAAGAAAGCACATCTAAACATGGGCGCATGAGCCACCCGAGCAGTAAGCCGCCACCACCACCAGTCCTACACAATGGACTGTACAAGCCTGATAGGGGGTTTATACCTATCAATCTGCGCACGCAAGTGCGCCTGATTTGCGCTCAAGCCGGATCAGTAAGTCGCAACTACCAGCCTGATGGGGGGTTCATACCCATCCAGTCCAACACACAGCGGACTGCAACTACCAGCCTGATGGGGGATTCATACCCATCCAGTCCAACACACAATGGACTGCAACTACCAGCCTGATGGGGGGGGTTTATACCCATCAACCGAAGGATCGGCTACCGTCAGAAGGAGTATCCTGAGGTTCTACCATGTGTCAACCGAAGGGATCGGCTACCGTCAGAAGGAGTATCCTGGAGGTGCACAACACAAATTTTCCCCAGAAGATCAATCGCCGCAAGTCGGAACATCCGAAGGGTAACCGGGCAAGAGGATCAACTCCTTTACCTTCCAGTCGATCTTCTTGGCACAGCAGGCCAACGACCGACTGGTCAGGTAAAGGGGGGGCAGCTGTAGACCCCTAATCTTGCCCGGCCTCATAATAAAGACCAGAAGACCTTCTATTCAAAGATGGATGAAGCCTAAGAAGCCACTAGGAGAGACTATTAGGCCCCATACTAGGATAGGAGGGATTTTTGGCACAAAAATAAGGATTCTTGCCTTTTAAGGTCGAGACCGCCGTCTCGCCTTGTGCAAATGGCGAGACCGCCATCTCGTTTGGCGAGACGGCCGTCTTGACCTTGTCAGACGAGACGGTCGTCTTGACCTGACAAGCGCGAATCCCTATAAATAGCCGCACCATTCCCCTCATTTCACAGAGTTCTTCCATTCTCTCTCTAGAAAATTCTTCAAATTCTCTTTCTAGAACCCCTCCGAAGCATTTCCGGAGTTTCTGAGAGCTTTCTAGAGTGTTTTATAGCGTTTTCGAGAGATTCTGGCGCTGTAAAGAGTGAAGGGCTGCCAAAAAGCACCCTAATTTTCAAAGAATTAATAGAAAGCTTGCCTCAGAGGTTTCTATACTCTCTCTCTCTACTTTACCGCTTTAAATTTAATTGTGCAATAGAAATTAGGGTCAGGTAGTCATAATCTTAAATTCTGCAAATAAAAGGGGTAAAAGTGTATTTTCACTGGTTTATTTATTTATTCAAAGTAGCTAGCCTATCATAGGGAACCCGAAAGGGGCGTTGTAAGGGAACTAACACTTCCCTTACACGTAACTAACTCCCTTACCCAACTCTGGTTCTAATGACCAAAGTTGGTTTTTTGAAAACCAACGCCTTTTTACTCCTTTTTCGATGTTTCCGGTAAAAACGTCGGTGGCGACTCCAAAAGAACCCTTCAAAAACTAGTTCTTGGTTTAGCCCGGTTATCGGACAATCCAAGAACGCCCTTTCGAAAACCGCGCCCCTAGGTTCAGCCCGGTTATCGGAAAACCTAAAGGCGTTGTAACCACACCAATAAAAACGCGAAAATTGGAAAGTCGGAACCATCGCATCGCTCCGATCGCCTTGTTTTGACGGCGGCGACATGGCAAAAGCCTTATAAAATAAGGTTTGTACCAGATGAGGGTAGGTACTCATCAGAATCTAGCAAAAATGCAGATTCGTACCAGGTGGGGGTAAGAACCCACCAGAGCCTTATAAAAATAAGGTTTATACTGGATGAGGGTAGGTACTCATCAGAATCTAGCAAAATGCAGATTCGTACCAGGTGGGGGTAGATACTCACCAGAGCCTTACAAAACGGGTTGCAAAAACCTTACTTTTATTAGAGGATAGTTCATTTGTTGAGCACCTCGGAAGTAAGTACCCACAAAGAACCTTGCAGAACGGGGTTCATACCAGGTGAGGGTAGGTACTCACCAGAGCCTTGCAGAACAAGGTTCGGACCAGGTGGGGGTAGGTACCCACAAGAGCCTTATGATTCGCACCAGATGAGGGTAGGTACTCATCAAAAAGCAGATTCAAACCTAGTGGGGGTAGGTACCCACAAGAGTCTAGCGAAATGCAGACTCATACCTGGTGAGGATAAGTACTCACCAGAGCCTTATAAAAGAAGGTTCAAACCAGATAGGGGTTGATACCTATCAAAAATATTTATCATCCGGAGGATCAGCAAACTTCAGCAAAGGAGCATCCGAAGGATGACCAGGCAAAAAGGGTTAACTCCTTCACCTACCAACTAACTTTGCGGCACATTAGGCCAACAATTAGTCAGGCAGGTGAAGGGGGGGGGACAGCTGTAGACCCCTAATTTTGCCCGGCCTCTCAATAAAGGCTAAAAAGGCTTCCTATTTGAAGATAAAGCTTCGGTGGACATCTAACGACATCAATCGACTTCCGAATAAAGAGAGGAAAGCTTCCTGGAAGTCCTAGAACACAAAATCTGGCCAGAACAGTCGAGACGACCGTCCCAAAAGTCAGGATGGTCGTCCCAGCAAGCCCAGATGGCCGTCCCAAGTGCCAGACGGCCGTCTCAGCCTGTTTTGATGGTTGGGATGGTCGTCCCAAATCCCAGACGGCCGTCCCGGATTCCCCAGACGCCCATCCCTGTTTTCCAACCTCTAGACGGCCGTCCCAAAGTGCCAGGATGCAAAAACTATAAATAGGAGGCTCATTTGCCACTTTTTCACACTCCAGACACTTGTCTTCTCTCCCTACTTCAAATGAACTCTCCGATTGCCTTAAAAAGGTAACAATCGGTTAAGGAATTGTATTCCAGCATTCGATTCTTCTTTAAAATTTAGTCGAGTCGATATTGTATTCTGGGAGGAGAGTCTTTGTAGAGCGGGGGATTGCCAAAACGCATCCTCACAGTTAAACATTTGTAATACAAAGCTTGCTACGAAGGTTCTTTTCACTTCTCTTCTCTTTTATTGCTTTATGTATGCAATATGAAATAAAGTCATGTAGATAGTCATTTTTTCAATATTATGCAATAAAATAGGGTAATAGCGTAATTTCTCGTAATCTTCACTTAATGAATGAATCCGTCATAGGGAACCCGAAAGGGGCGTTGTGGGGTGCTAACACCTTCCCCACATATAACTAACTCCCTTACCTAACTCTGGTTATAATGGCCAAGTTTGGTTTTTATTAAAATCAACGCCTTTTTATCCTTTTCCAATGTTTATGGTCCAAACATTGGTGGCGACTCCATAAGAACCCTTTTGCGAAAACCTTGCTTTTATTAGAGGATAGTTCAGTTGTTGAGCACCTCGGAAGCAATGAACACATTTAAAAATAAAATGCGAGTCTAAACCATCTTTTCGCGACTGCTCACATAAACGTTCGAGATGTCCCTAGACGTCGGAACAGACGGCGGCGACAATGCTCCTTTTTGTTGTGTTACTCTCTTTGATGTCTCTGGATTTGTTTCCTTGCTTTGCTTCTTGATTTTGGCCGGGAGTGCAAAAGGCTAAGTGTGGGGGAATTTGATG
This sequence comes from Sphenostylis stenocarpa, assembly GCA_963425845.1. Classification (NCBI taxonomy): domain Eukaryota; kingdom Viridiplantae; phylum Streptophyta; class Magnoliopsida; order Fabales; family Fabaceae; genus Sphenostylis; species Sphenostylis stenocarpa. The sequence goes on from OY731404.1 coordinate 63,735,965, forward strand.
AGCCATTATTTTCTTGCATTTTCTTAACTTTCTGTCCCTATCTTAATTGGTGCATTGTGCTTAATTGTCTAATATTAGTGCATTTTCATTGATTGGGCTTCATTGGACCATTATTCCGAATTTTGCTTAATTTAGCATTTATTGGTCTAATTTTTGTTTTTAATTATTTTTAGGTATTTTTGGTGAAGCAATTTTGGAGCTTGGACATTAATCTTAAGATGAAGAGAATTTCCACGTCATTTCCACAACATTTCCACGTCATTTCCTTGTCATTTAAGTGATTAGGCCAACATTTGAGGCCCAGAGTGGCATTTTTGTAATTTTAAACCCTAGAATGGCATTTTTGTAAATATTGGTGTGCTGAGATGAGGGAATATGGGGAGAGGGTTTTATTTTGAGGAGAGGGGGCTTCTTCCACATTCACTCTCCATTTTCAGCCGTTTGGGAAGCTCTCCATGGTGCCACCACTTAGGTTTTGCATTTTCCATTCTTGAATAGACTCCATTTCATGTTTTCTTCTCATTTTTAGCTTGGAACAACTTGTATTTTGTATTTAGACGCTTAGAACAATACCCATTTGGGGTTTTTCGATTTTTCTGCACATTGGATGTTTGAGTTTCGGTTTCTTGTTCTTTCATATATATGATGAAGTATTTTCATTCATTTTTTGTATTTGCAGTTCATTTCCATGGCTAGCTAAACTTTGAGTATTGATTCCTTGAGGAGAATGTGATGAACCCTTGAGATTTTTGTGTTTGAAGCATTTCTGCCATGTCCTGTATTGTGAAAGTGATCCTAGCAAAGATCTCATTGATTTGATGAAGTCAAAGATAAAGTCAAGGGTCAACTCTGCAGCAGTCAAACAAGTCACTCGAACAAAGGAGTCGAAGACTTAGTGTGTCTAAACAGAAAGCTTAGGTAAAACCACTTTACCTTTTCCACCGCATAAAGCTTCTTCACTCAATCTTGCAAAATGCCTCAAAAATAGTTTTAAACAAATAAAAAAAACAAAAAAAGCATTTTGGCAAAGAATTTTCTTAAACAAGTTATTAACTGATAAAGGTTTGAAAGAATCAATTTAAAACACTTAGAATGTTTTAAAAAGTGTTTTTACAATATTTTAATCGATACAAACTTCTTTTAATCGATTAAAACTCTTTATGACCGATTAGAATTCGAATGTAATAGGTCGAATGCAATATAATCGATCAGATCTTAAATATGAGCGATTAGAATTATTTTAATCGATTAAAACACGTTTCAATCGATTAAAATCACTTTGGATGTCAGTGATGATCGATCAGAATGAGATTATGACCGATCGTAGTTGGTTATGATCGATCGAATTGAATTATGACCGATCAGACTTATTTCAATCGATTAAAACGTATTTCAATCGATTAAAATAACTTAGAAAATCTTTTCAATCGATTAAAATGAACTTTCAATCGATTAAAATGACTTGAAAATATATGTGCAGTTTTTCAATCGATTGAAACGACTTTATATCAGCTTAAAATAACTTAGAAAGTTTTATAAGAAGGTTTTTAAACATATCAATCGATTAATACGCGATTCAATCGATTGTTTTATACTTTGAAAATGTTTGTAAAACGCTTTAACTGATAAAAACGTGGTCGTATCAACTAAAACATTTTCTCGTTAAAGATCATGAACGCATTAATGGGTTGAAAGGACTTTTAACAGATTATAACGGCTATTTCAACAGAGTTAAAACAAACTTTCAACAGATTAATTAATGCAGCAGATTTTGAAAATACTCTTTATAAAACAGATTTGCTTGAAACTTTTGAGATAGAGATCGACATATCAGCTTTTACACAATCCAAAGCAATCAATACAAACAACTATTAGCATATTTTTCCAAGAAAGATACACAACTGTTTTTGTGAACTTCTTTTGAAATCTTTCTTGAGGCACTTTGCATTTCTTTGAAGAAGATACTGATCGTGGATTGGTGTAATCCGGTTTGAGCTTTCTTTGTTTCTTCTTTTAAATTTCTATTCATTCATTTGTACCTGTTTTGTACCTGGAATTTGGGTACAAGTTTTCTCAGTGCTAGGTTGTAGAAAGTTGCCAAGAACTGGAATTTGGTTCTTGGTGGAAAGGTTAAAGCAAGAGCCGGAATTTGGTTCTTGTGTGTGGTGCCCGGAATTTGGGCACTCGGTTTCTCTGCATACTGAATTTGGTTGCAGAGGTTTCCAAGAGCTGGAATTTGGTTCTTGGTGGAGAGTTAGAATAGGTGTAAGAGGGTGAGTCTCGTGAAACATCTATTCTAGTGGAACCCACTGGAATTTGGCTGGAGATCCGGACGTAGCCCTGGTATTGGGTGAACCAAGATAAAATTACCTGTGAAATCTTTCCTAACCTTTCTCTCTTTAATTTCAGCTGCTGCACTTATATTGTTTGATTGCTTTGTGATTTGATGAGATTGATAAGTAATCTTAATTTTCGAATTAGATAATCTGAGATATTGCGAAAAACTTTCAAAAATCAATTCACCCCCTCTTGATTTAAAACTACTTTTCTAACAATTGGTATCGAGCGAGGTGCTTGAAAGTTAATCAAGTTACTTCGATCCATGGAATTTTCTCGAGGGAGCGTGCATTGATAGACCTCCACCGTTGAGTGGAACAGATTACCTATATTGGAAAATAAGGATGAAAATCTTCATTGAATCTGTTAGTATAAATGCTTGGAATGTTATTGAACAGAAATTGATATTGCTAACGTAATCCAAGATGATTGTATTGCCAAGAATATCATCTTATCCGCTCTTAACAAAGATGATCTTTTGTAGGATTGCACATTGTCAAACTCAGCGCACAAATGTGGAAGATCCTTGAAAAGACCTATGAAGAAGCACCAGAGATATGCTTAATGGTCAACTCAATCACCAAATACGGCCATGCCAGGATAGAATGCCTGAAATTTGATCGTAAGTTCTAGCTCATCTTCAAATATAGCTAATTATGATGCATTACAAGAATCATTTAATGAAATGCATGAAGAGGCTAAGAAACTTCAAAAAGAAAATGATAGATTGAAAGGGCATAAATAAGTTAGCTAGTTAACAAGGTCGATTATTCTTGAAAAGACAAATAAGTGATAAATGAAACAGATAATGAATTCTTGAAACTGATTCATGCTAACTCGCATGTGTGAATGCAATAAACCATTGCAATAACCGTCCCGAATTGCAAAAGAAATATTGAATTCTTATCTCAAAACTTGCTTCTAAAGTTCAGCACAAGGGCAAGACTAATCTTGATATAGTTACTTGATCTCAAAAGTTAATGTATTGACATAACTGGAATAGGCTTATAAATCTAGATCCGAAAGAAAACCAAAAATTCAAATAGTGAATTCATACTCTATCAATCAAATGTTTCTACCGCATGAAGAAAGGGCATTCAAGTAAAATATCGCAGTAATCAAAAAGTATGCTATTCCTAAAGGGAGAATGAAATGGGTTCCAAAGATTAATTCTTTTCAAATAACATGATCAGGACCCAATAATTATAAAGGGTACCAGTAAAAATACTTAATTGTTTTGCAGGAACAAGTCTCGGGAATCCCTTGAAGATCGAAGTCGCGAAACCAGGTTCTGTGTATTTAAATTAATTGTTTTAATTGATATAAATCAATATTAATCGATTAAAATAACTTATCGATATCTCGTCCGTACCATTTTAATCGATTGAAATATCGAAATAATCGATTGAACTGATCTCAGGATTTTGGTTTAATTGTTTTAATCGATTAGTAATATCTGTATATCAACTAAAAACACTTAGGTATCAAAATTAATCGATTCATTTACGTTTTAATCGATTTAAATTCTGGTGTCATGTTATTGATTTCATTCTCGTATCTAATCTAATCGATTCTTTCATAAAACAATCGATTAATTCACCGTAGATGTTTTCAACCCTAATGTCAAGAATCAAATTAATAGATAATGAGTTGATTAATCAATTAATTAGGTTCTCAAAACATGATTTACAAGATCTAATTAAAGTTTGATAGGCCAATTCGATTAAAAAACCCAGTGTCTTTATGATAATCCGTAATCTGCATAATGTGTTTAAATGTCTCTTTGAATTTCAAAAACTTGAAATCCGCTTCTTCATCAAACCAGGTTCGAACTTATCATTTCTCAACTTATCATCTTTCTTCTCGTTTTCATATTTTCAAAATCTCCTCTCAATTCTCTCGTCAGAACATGATCAAAATCATGACTGGTTCGAGCAAATTGCTTTCAAACGTATCCATATTCAATTTTCTTTCAATGACACAAATTTTTAAATTAGAAAGCTGAAGGCCGAACAAATCTTTGAATTGGGAACTCGACCAGCTGACATAATGTGGGAAAACTATTATCGTTATTCATGAATGAAAGAGTCTTTTATTTTGACAACAACATAAACATGATTCAAGCCGTAGATGTTTACATTTCTCTTAATACTTTACATGGAATGCCGCATGGTAATACACTCGAAAATCAAAGAAATTATCAAAGAATGGACTCGTAACTTTTCTTATAGACACTAGTTACAAACAGTGTCAAACTCGTTAGGACCGAAAACATAGTTTATCAAAAATTTTTTAGTGATAATTGTTTCTCGTAATAAGTTATTCATTACTAGGAAATCCAATAAATACATGTTTTCATTAAATTTCTTGATATTACATTGCAATATATTTGAAATAATTTTGAGCATGCATTGGTTCAAAACTCTTGGTGAAATTCATCGAACCGTGCAACTTTGAATATTTGCTTTAATCATCAATGTCACGAGGTGACACTATAAGGGAACCAACTCGAACAAAGAATTCAAAAATTGAATAACGTGGTACAGGGAATGTATGTTTTATGGTCAAGACAGGATAAATTTTATATTGTTTTAGAATTCTGGATTGATTGTCATCACCTGGCCCTCATTACTAATCATTGCTCCACTCTACCGTAATAACATTCCTCAAAAGATAATGATGACTCGGTTCACTATAAGTGAGAATAACACCCATCATACTACATTAATAAGAATGCGCTTATTTGCTTGGATAATGACAACTCATAGGTTCAAAATGGGTTGGCTATTATGAAAGAAAATTCCTATCTCAAGACATCATTAACCTCGTGATTCATGCAATTTATGGTATCATGCATTCTGTGTGGGATTTGGTCAATACATGATTATGCCTCCGATGTGTAGTAGAAATTCCAAAGGTGGTGTCAACCATGGACCGTAATGCAGCCAATAATAACAAGAACTCGCTAAAAGATTTCTTTTCGTGAAAGTTTCGCTAGTCGATACAGAGTGACAGTAGCATTGTTGACTCAAATAGTTGATAGAGCAAAATTAGTTCCAAAGAAAAGGAAAGCCTATTATCTTTTGATATTGGTGGGGATCAAATGAATGATCACCAAGCCGGTGGATAAGCAGCTCAATCAGTGGAAATTGGGATGACTAGTTCCCCTCATCATCTTTATCTTCTCGCTTATTTCTATCTTTATATTGTTTGCATGGATCTGTGATATTAACTGGTGTTATACCAGGAACATTTGCCTTAACCTTTGGTTAAATATGGTTTAGGATCTAATCTAGATCAGATCAAGCGTAAATAGAATTTAAATAGATCCCCGAGAGCTTTAGCTAAATAAGACTTTATTCTCGATAGATCTATTAGCTAAGATAGTCATGTAGTATTGTTAAAACATCCTTCTAAATGATCAGCTTTACAAAATATGCATTAAACATTACTTCATTTTCAAAACTGATTGTTTTAATCAATACAACATCTTGTTAATCGATTAAATGAACTTATTCAACATGTTTTAATCGATTTAAAATCGAAATAATCGATTATTTTTACTAAAGTTTCATGTTTTCAAAATCTTAAATGTTTTAATCGATTAAACTTTTCTTTCAATCGATTAAAATCATTTACCAAGAACATTTTAACCGATTATGCTCGTTTTTAATCGATTTTTATTCTGGGAAGAAAGATTAAAGGCTTTAGTTAATGGTCGTTTCAGTAACATGCTACTAAAGCGTGATTCCCTTATCTTTACACGTGTTAATTGTATTCATTACAAACGTGTTAATGGAGATAAGTTTGAATCAACTTTAATTGATTATTTTCATGAGTGAAATATTGATTCACTTTGTATTTTCAAAAACTTGAGCATATTTTTCGAAACCTTACATTTTATTCTTTTCTCTTCTATTCCCTATTTTTGATGAAGTCAAAAGGGGGAGAAATAGTTGCATCACTTTAAGATAAATTTAAGAGCAACAGTTTAGGGGAGAAATAAGTTTTGGGGAGAAATAAGTTTTAGGGGGAGAAACAAAACTTTATTACATTCTTATATTTCTCACCTAACCGCATTATCAAGTGACTTATTTTGCAGAGATTGTTTTTTCAAAATGGTGTTTGTCTTCATCAAATAGGGGGAGACCGAAAGTGATCCTAGCAAAGATCTCATTGATTTGATGAAGTCAAAGATAAAGTCAAGGGTCAACTCTGCAGCTAGCCAAACAAGTCACTCGTAACAAAGGAGTCGAAGACTTAGTGTGTCTAAACGTAAAGCTTAGGTAAAACCACTTTACCTTTTCCACTCGCATAAAGCTTCTTCACTCAATTTGCAAAATGCCTCAAAAATAGTTTTAAACAAATAAAAAACAAAAAAAAAAAGCATTTTGGCAAAGAATTTTCTTAAACAAGTTATTAACTGATAAAGGTTTGAAAGAATCAATTTAAAACACTTAGAATGTTTTAAAAAGTGTTTTTACAATATTTTAATCGATACAAACTTCTTTTAATCGATTAAAACTCTTTATGACCGATTAGAATTCGAATGTAATAGGTCGAATGCAATATAATCGATCAGATCTTAAATATGAGCGATTAGAATTATTTTAATCGATTAAAACACGTTTCAATCGATTAAAATCACTTTGGATGTCGTGATGATCGATCGTAATGAGATTATGACCGATCGAGTTGGTTATGATCGATCGAATTGAATTATGACCGATCAGACTTATTTCAATCGATTAAAACGTATTTCAATCGATTAAAATAACTTAGAAAATCTTTTCAATCGATTAAAACGAACTTTCAATCGATTAAAATGACTTGAAAATATATGTGCAGTTTTTCAATCGATTGAAACGACTTTATATCGCCTAAAATAACTTAGAAAGTTTTATAAGAAGGTTTTTAAACATATCAATCGATTAATACGCGATTCAATCGATTGTTTTATACTTAGAAAATGTTTGTAAAACGTTTTAACCGATAAAAACGTGGTCGTATCAACTAAAACATTTTCTCGTTAAAGATCATGAACGCATTAATGGGTTGAAAGGACTTTTAACAGATTATAACTGCTATTTCAACAGATTAAAACAAACTTTCAACAGATTAATTAATGCAGCTGATTTGAAAATACTCTTTTATAAACAGCATTTGCTTGAAACTTTGAGATAGAGATCACATATCAGCTTTTACACAATCCAAGCAATCAATACAAACAACTATTAGCATTTTTCAAGAAAGATACACAACTGTTTTTGTGAACTTCTTTTGAAATCTTTCTTGAGGCACTTTGCATTTCTTTGAAGAAGATACTCGACTGTGGATTGGTGTAATCCGGTTTGAGCTTTCTTTGTTTCTTCTTTTAAATTTCTATTCATTCATTTGTACTCGCTTTTGTACCTGGAATTTGGGTACAAGTTTTCTCGTAATGTTGTAGAAAGTTGCCAAGAACTGGAATTTGGTTCTTGGTGGAAAGGTTAAAGCAAGAGCCGGAATTTGGTTCTTGTGTGTGGTGCCCGGAATTTGGGCACTCGGTTTCTCTCGCTACTGGAATTTGGTTGCAGAGGTTTCCAAGAGCCGGAATTTGGTTCTTGGTGGAGAGTTAGAATAGGTGTAAGAGGGTGAGTCTCGTAAAACATCTATTCTAGTGGAACCCAACTGGAATTTGGTCGGAGTCCGGACGTAGCCCTGGTATTGGGTGAACCAAGTATAAAATTACCGGTGAAATCTTTCCTAACCTTTCTCTCTTTAATTTCTGCTGCTGCACTTAAACTGTTTGATTGCTTTGTGATTTGTGAATTGATAAGTAATCTTAATTTTCGAATTAGATAATCTGTGTATTGCGAAAAACTTTCAAAAATCAATTCACCCCCCCTCTTGATTTAAAACTACTTTTCTAACATATTGGTCTCCATCTAATTAACTTTGTGCTTGATAAAGGGATGACAAATTTGATGTATGCTTAATCTCATAATTGTGTTCTTGCATTTAAACAACCCCTGTTCATGCATAATGGATGTGGGTTGCTACATGGTTGCTTAATCCGTGGCACCAAGGTTGAAGATGTATGCTTGCTTAATGCATATTGGACTCGTTTTAGTCTTCGCTTAGTGGTCTAATTTCGGGTTTCAAGATTAAACAGGACATTCATTTGGTAATCTGTGATAGGTGGATTTACTATTGAATTAAGGAATCAATACGTTTTTATTCTCTGCTTTTGTCACTGTTGTTGTTTCGTAGAATTTAATTTGTGTCTATCTGTTAATCTACAAACCAACCCCCCCCCCCATTACTGTTTTATCTGTTTGATTGTGGATCTTTGATTGAAACTAATAGTCTTTGGGAGACGACCTAGGAGTCACTTCCTAGTACTGCATTTATCTGTATTTATTTGACCGGATACAACTATGATCAGAGAGTTCAAGCCATCTTTGGTCTTTCCTTGAATATTCAGGAGGGTTCCAATAAGTCTGTCACACACATTCTTTTCTACATGCATAACATCAATACTGTGCCTTACATCTAGACTAGACCAATAAGGAAGCTAAAAAAATATGGATTTTTTCTTCCATTTGTCCTTTTCATGGGAAACTGTTTGGGTCTTTCCAAACAAACAATGAATGTCTTTCACCTTCGAATACACTTCCTCTCCTATTTTAGGGTTAGGAGCGATTTGACTCTATTGAAAGCCATTATAAGCCTTCTTCAACCTCCGATATGGATGATTAACTGGTAGAAATCTTCTATGTCCTAGGTACACTTTCTTCTTCCCATGTTTCAGTTGATGATAACACGTTTCTTCCATACAAATAGGGCATGCATTATGTCCTTTGACACTGTATCCACTTAGATTTCCATAAGCAGGGAAGTCATTTATCGTACAAAAAAGTAAATCTTGCAATTTAAAGTATTCATTACGATATGAATCAAATACCTCAACACCCTCTTCCTAAAGAAGTTTTAAGTTTTCAATCAAAGGCCGTAAATAAACATCAATGTCATTTCCTGGTTGTTTGGGGCCAGAAATCATCATCGACAACATTACAAACTTGCGTTTCACACACAATCGAGGAGACAAGTTGTAAATTACTAACAAAACAGGCCATGAACTATGTATACTAATTAAATTTCCATAAGGATTCATCCCATCTGTAGCAAGTGCTAGTCTAAGGTTTCTCCCCTCTTGACCAAATTCTGAAATATGTCATCAATTTTTTTCTATTGCAGAGAATCAGCTGGATGTCGTATCTTCCCATCACAGTGTCTTTCATCTACATGCCACGTTAAGCTCTTTGCATCTTTGGCATTAGCAAATAGCCGCTTAAACCTTGGAATTATTGGAAGATACCACACTACTTTGACAGGGGTTCCTGATGAAATTGTCTTATCACAATTATCTTCTCCATCCTTGACTTAAAATCATGATGTACCACAAATAGGACAATTATGCAAACTTCCAAACTCCTTCCTGTACAGGATGCAATCATTATGGCATGCATGTATCTTCTTATACTCCATACCCATCAGACATATTACTTTCTTTGCTTCATAAGTACGGCTTGGAAGTGTATTCCCTTCTGGAAGCATTTCCATTAATAATTGTAGCAATTCTGTAAAACTTTTATCCGTCCACCCATTTTTGGCCTTTAAGTTAAATTATTTTAACACTGCTTACAACTGTGTGAACTTAGAACATCCTATATACAGAGGCTTCTTACTATCTTCGCATAGATCTTCAAATACATATCCTTTTTCAAATGGCTCTTCACTGATATCATGTATCAAATCTTCTAGTCGATCATTGGTTTCTTTCTGGATTTCAGTTGTCTCTGACGCCATTGGGAAATCTACTACTTCCCCATGCCAAATCCACTTAGTGTAACTCTTGCAAAATCCATCACAAAGGACATGCTCTCTTATATCCTTCACACTTAGTTGTCTTAAATTTAAGCACTTCACACAAGGACAATAAAAGAGACCTCTATTGTTACCCACATTTCTCTGTGCAAACTCTAAGAACTCTTCAACCCCTAATTCATATTCTTCTTCTATACGTTTGGCCTTTATCCAACTCCGATCCATATCTATAGGTACATGACGTCTTTGCTTAGTGTGAAAATGGAATTACCTCTATTCAGAGGCATCAAACTTAAACAACTCAAACTCTAATCCAAACTCAAATAGTACTCGAATAATAGTAAAACTCCAGGAACAAAACAAACAACACAAAGAACAAACCTAAATCAACAACATAAGAAACAAACCCAAACAAAAAACAAGAGAACCAAATATAATCAATACCCCAAAGCCCTACACCCCAGCGTGGAAACCCATAGCCTTAACTCTTCCCCTAAGGGACTCGGACCAGAGCGACATCAACCAACCCAACAGGGCTTGGATAACACCAATCTCAACCCCACGAGAATAACCAAGTGAAAATCACATATTCAAGCCAAACTAAATGGAATTAACAATACAAAACCTAGAATAAACATGTCTACATACATTAAACCCAGGCAAAATCAGTCCACGACCAAACAAAACAATCCAAAATCAAGGAAAATGCATAAAGGTAATTGACAAAACAAGGATTCAGAAGCCAATAGGATAGACCCACGGCCCTGGTCTGAATCACCTTTGGTTCGCAGCGAGATCGAAGGCGCGCAGGTGCAATGAGGAGGAGCTCCTGGAGGGTTTCAGAGAGGTGAAAACGAGGGTGGCGCATCGCAGTTCTTGGTGCGTGTTGCAGTTCCTGGTGTGCGTCGCAGTTCTTGGTGTGTGTCGCAGTTCTTGGTACACGGCGGGGGTGGTGCTAAGCGCACCTATTTCAACTGGGGTGATGGAGGTTGATTCGCTGTAGCTTGGTTCGTAGAGTGAGGGACACTAGGATGGGTGAAGGGAAACGGAGGTTATGGATTCTATTGGGGAAGGAGATGGGAGAGACGGTGGTTTTCGCTACTGCGATGGGGGCAAGGAGTAGGCGAACAAGGTTTTGGTGCGGTGAAGGTGCGGGAGAATGAATTTGGTAATGGCTAAGAGCAAGGGAAGAATTCCAGAGGGAGGCGAGTCTGTAAGGGCCTGGGAGACACTGTCTAAAATTTTCATTATATTGTTTTTTTAAATAAAAAGACTTTCCACATCGGTTCATGGGGGAACCGATGTAGAAAGTACTTTCTACATCGGTTCCCATCTGAACCGATGTGGAAAGTCTTTAAAAAAATTTCTACATCGGTTCTTTAAGAACCGATGTAGAAAGTATGATGTTAAAAGTGTTTTTTGTACTAGTGGAAGGTATTAGTTTCCCTACGACGCTTCTTTAGGGTTCCCTATGATGGACCGTTTTTATAAAGAAATAATGACTCTAAAATTGCACTTTTACCCTTATTTATTTATTGTAGAAATTAAGTTATTGACTACATGGCCTTAAATGACTAATGCACAACAATATTATCTAGAAAGTAATAAATTAGAGAAGGGAGTGTATAGGAACCTTCGAAGCAAGATTTTATAGTAAGTTCTTTGAAAGATGATGCTTTTTGGCAATCGCCACGCTCTACAATGATGATCGCTCTCCCTCGTAACACTATAGAAATGCTTCAGTGGGGTCCTAGGAGAGTAATTCGAATATTTTACAGAAGGAAAAGTGGTAGAATGGTGTGATAAGAGTGAGAAAGTTCCCCCCTTTTATAGGAATTCGACCCTTTAGGTGGAATTTCTTATTTTTCCTATACAAAAATTCTTCCTATTCTAATATGAGGCCTATTGATCAATTCTAGGGACCTTTTAGGCCTTGCCCATCTTCGAACGAAAGTCTTCTGCTCTTTATTTTGAGGTCGGGCAAGATTTGGGGTCTACAGCTGCCCCCCCTTCACCTGACTAGCCAACTGTTGGCTCAACATGCCAAAAAGATCGACTGGAGGGTGAAGGAGTTAACCCTCTTGCCCAGTTGTCCTTCGGTTGCTTTCCTGGTTGTGATAGCCGACCTTTTGGATGCTAAATGTGATCCTCCGGGATGCTCCTTTGACGCGGTAGCTGACCCCTTCGGTTGATGAGTACGAACCCCCATCTGGTTTTATGAGTATGAACACCCGTCGGGTAAGCCCCCTTTTGTAAGGCTGATGAGTACACACCCCCATCTGGTTTGACGAGTATGAACCCCCGTCTGGTAAGCCCCCTTTTGTAAGGCCCGATGAGTACGCACCCCCATCTGGTTTGACGAGTATGAACCCCCGTCTGGTTGTAAAGTCCACTTTGTAGGACTGGTTGAGACTTACTGCTCTGGCTCATGTGTAATTCCTTGTGAGGAGTGTTTCTGCTTGATATTCTGTTTTTGACTTTTTGTAGTCGCCCGATATACGGGGGATTCTTTGATTTTTTTGGCTTTTTCCAATAGTCATCCAGCTTGTTGATTGTTGGGGATTCTTTGTTTTGATCTTTTGTAGTGGTCATCTGACTTTGCTGGTTGTCGGGGATTTTTGGTTTTCTTCCAGCTAATTGAGTGCTGGCATTTGTTGATTTCGATGGTGCCTCTGAGCAGGCGGGCATTTTGCTTATTTGCCTTTTTTTCTCTTTGTTGGGAGAATGGTGGCTAATGTTTTGGGATTAATCTCGCCTTTTTCCGTCATTTATTCTTTTTCCTCGCGATTTTGGATTTTGGCTTTTTCGGGGTAGCGCGTAAGCCTTTTTACTTTTTAGTCTCTTTTTATTACGCTGACTTTTCCTTTTTCAAAAGAGAATAAAGGCAAATAGCTTTACCCAAAGATTTTGTTTATATATATCATGAAATTTGTACAATGATTATATATATACAATGATGTTCCTAAGGCGGCGGCAGGCTCGACTGTGAGGCTAAAGACAGCTCAGGAGGAGGAAACTACCGGAGCATGTGCCTCTGAAACTCTTCCTGGATTCGGATCATGTCGAGCACATGCTGGCCGATCATATCCAGGCTCTGAATCACTCCCTCCTACCTCTGGTTGATGGTCTCCAGCCGCGTCAAGAAGACATCCTGCCTCAAGGACATCTGGTCTAACTGTTGGCGAATGTCATCCATGTGATGGTGGATGCCAAGAAATTCATCCCTGTACTACTACTGCTGTTGCTGCTCAAACTCTAGGGGCATTGGGATCTCTTGCAACGCATTCAGATCCTAGATGTCTAGGGTCACCTGGGACCCTTGCTTGATGAGCATGCCCATGCTGACGAGCATGGACCCACTGATAAGCTCAGGTCGTAGGATGGAGGGAATGTCCTCCCCATTGGCGCATCCCCATGTCTCGGCTAGTGGGGTGATGAGGGGAGCCATGAGGATGGCTCCAACGGGGCGACTCCCGAAGTCCTTCAGAGCCCTAAAAAAGAAGTAGTCGGGATTACACCGGCGTCCATGTAGCATGCAATGCAGCACAAAGAGATCGGGCTGAGTGATCTTCCCCTGACTCTCCTTCCGTGCATGGATCGTCCCCGGCAGCAGCTTATGGTAGATGTAGAGAGGAGGGCCGAGTGCCGACCCTTTCATTAGAGTCGGTAGAATCTGTGACCCGATGAGATCCTCCCATATCTCACCGGTTGTGAGGGCAGCCGTCCGCTCACAGATAGCTCCCTGATATTCCGGCGTCAGGGTGTCTGTGGGCTGGTTGAAGCCCATGGTGACGTTGAACTCATTGAACGTCATCGTCCAGTAGGTCCCGTTCATGTAGTGCGAGACCATCCTTGTGCGAAGGGACACTTGGGAATAACGTAGGCATGTCGACCATCGTGACGGAGGTGAGGAACTCCATCACGACCTCCTTGTAGATGTGGGTCAGAGGGTCCTGGAGGAGGAAGTCCCACCCGATGCTATGGATGTAGCCTCACACATCCTCTTCCCAACCAAACTCGGCTAGGATACCGTAGTCTAACTGCATCATGGGGTGCCAAGAGTAGCCCCTGATGTGATCCAATTTGGCCTGGTGTTGCAGCGTGAGCTGACTAGGGTCTGGAGGAGCCTGTGGTGCGGGAGCGCTCGGGCCAGATCTATAACCTCTCTTTCGGGGCCTAGAAGATTCTCCTTGTTGCATTTTGTTCAAAGACACTCAAAGATGTATGAAAATGTATGAGAGGATGCAGGAATGGAGTCCTTTAAAACTGACCCAAAAGCCCCTTTATATAGAAAATTTATTTTTGGTCGAGACCATCGTCTAGGATTCGGGACGACGGTCTCGAATTTTTGAAGTTCGGGACCGCCATCAAGAATGTCGAGACGACGGTCTCGCCCTTTGTGATGTGGCGAGACGACCGTCTCGCCAAACGAGAAGGCGGTCTCACCTTTAGCAAATGGCGAGACGACGGTCTCGCCAAAAGAGACAGTGGTCTCGATTTCAGTGAATGATGAGACGGCGGTCTCGCCAAACGAGATGGCCGTCTGGGCCTTTCGAAGGGATTTTTTTTTTCAAATTATAGGACCTTGTTCAAAAACATCTATGCATGAAATGTTTTCATGTTATGTGTCCTATAATGCTATTTTATTGATTTTTCAGAAGGATTAACTGGTGTGTCTTTTGAAGATGAGGTCCTTTGATGTTGTTTTCTAGCTGTACTTGTTTGTACCATTCTGGACTTAATATGACTAAAGAATAACTGTTGATTGAGGAGCAAACTTACCATGTCGATGCGTTTTTTCCTTCCTCTAGAGGTTTCAATCCTCTTGTTGATTATTGCCTCCATATTTCCCCACTAATTATTAGAATGTTATGATAAAGCTTAAGAGAAGAGAAGAAGATAATTTATTCAAAGGCTTGTGTTTTAGATGGTTGAATTTTTACTTTTTATTCAAAAGGGGTTTTGTAAGAATGGTTGGCCAAGGTTGGTCAGAGTGTTTAAGCTGATGTTAAACAAACGTCTTGCTTTAAGGGTTTGCATCTTAGCCAATTTCTATTGCTTTCTATGATTGACTTCCCCGGACTGCCCTTTGGGTTTTCAGACTAGGATATTGTGTTTTGGTCCTACCTTTTGTCAAGGTTTTTTTCTTGTTTTGGGAATACTAGCGGACTTTATTTTGTAACCCTAACTTTTGCCTAGGCTACCCTTTATTGTTATTCTGGTTTCCTAGCGGGTCAACCCTAATTTTTGTTGTAGACCCCAAATCTTGCCCAGCCTCAAAATAAATAGCATAAGACTTCCGTTCGAAGATGGGCAAGGCCTAAAGGGTCCCTAGGATAGACCAATGGGCCCCATATTAGAGTAGGAAAGTAGGAACGTTTTTTGTATGAAAAATAATAAGAAATTCCACCTAGAAGGTCGAGACAACCATCTTGTTTGGCGAGACCGCCGTCTCGCCATTGGCAAAGGGCGAGACGGTCGTCTCGCCACTCGCCAATGGCGAGACTGGCATCTCGTTTGGTGAGACAGCCTTCTCACCATTTGTCAAGGGCGAGACCACCATCCCGTTTGGCGAGACGGCGATCCCGACCTGACAGGCACAAATTCCTATAAAAGGGGGCACGACCTCATCCTTTTCACAACATCCTAGTGTTAGATATGTAGGCTGAGATCAAGAGGGGGGGTGAATTGATCCTTGAAAGATTTTTGCAATTAACAGATTGTCAATTTCAAAGATTAAGAAATCTGATCAATTCTTGAATCACACACAGCAAGCAATCAAAATAAATGTAATCACAAAATTAAAGAAGAGAAAGGTTTAGAAAGATATCACCAAGGTTTATACTGGTTCACCCAATCCCAGGGCTACATCCAGTCTCCAGCCAAATTCCAGCTGGGTTCCACTAGATTGAATGTTTTACAGATTACAACCTTAACCTTACACTCAATCTAACACAAGAACCACAATTCCAGTTCCTCGCACCTAACCTTTCACCAAGAACCAAATTCCAGTTCTTGAACTACCCCGCAGCCAAATTCCAGCTACTAGAAAACCGAGTGCCCACAATTCCAGTGCACCCACAATATAGTAAAAGAAAGTAAAGAAACAAACGAAGAAACTAAGAACGCTCAAACCAGCTTTTATGCAGTTCGCAATATGTGTTTCTTCTCCAAAGAAATGCAATTTTGCCTCAAGAAAGAACTTTGATGAACTTGACAAAAACAAGCGTGATTCTTTCTTGAAAGTAGCACTTTTGATTGCCTGATTGATTGCTAAAAGTTGTGTAAAAGATGTGTTTAAAAAAGTTCAAGCAATCTGTTTATATAGAAGATTTTTCAAAACTGTTGGTTTAATTAATCTGTTAAAATAATCTTTTAATCTGTTAAAAGTCTTGTTTTAATCTGTTAAATCTTCTTTTAACATTCTTGATTATTTTCCAGATTTGTTTTAACTGATATGACAACGTTTATATCAATTAAAACTCTTTTAAAAAAACCTTCTAATCTGTTTTAATCGATTGATTCGACTTTCAATCGATTAAAATACTACAAAACATTTTTATAAACTTTTCCAAGTGATTTTAACTGATAAAAATATGTTTTAATCGATTGAAACGTTTAGTACAAATTTTCCAAGTTGCTTTAATCGATTGAAACATGTTTTAATCGATTAAAATAATTTTGATCGGTCATAACTCAAATCTGATCGATCATATCTGCTTCTGATCGGTCATAAACCCATTCTGATCGATCATATCTGGTTCTGATCGGTCATAAAGCCATTCTGATCGGTCATTTGATATATCAAGTGGTTTTAATCGATTATTTCGAAATTGTATTAGTTAAAATACTAACAGAAAGTTTTCAACACTTCTTTTAATGAAAACAATCGGTTATTTTGAAGTTATATAAGTTGAAAACCTGTTATAGAAGTGTGAAGAACATTTTAGTTGATAAACCACATATACTATCAGTTAAAATAGTTGATTAAAAATTCTTTTGTCAAAATGTTTTGTTTTTAACGGTTAAAACATTTTTTAGAGGCAATTGCAGAATCTTTTTAAGTGAAGAAACCTCATTTAGCAGAAAGATAAAATGGTTATACCTAAGCAGAGCTGCAGACATACTAATCCTCTTCTCTTTTATCTTAAGTGACCTTTGACTACCACAGAGTTGTCTTTGACTTCATTTTTTACTTCATCAAATCAACAAGATCTTTGCCAAAGTAAATAAGATCTTCATTACTTTAACCTAGCAGGTCAACCCTAATTTTTGCTGTAGACCCCAAATCTTGCCCAACCTCAAAATAAATAGCAGAAGACTTCCATTCGAAGATGGGCAAGGCCTAAAGGGTCCCTAGGATAGACCAATAGGCCCTATATTAGAGTAGGAAGGTTTTTTGTACGAAAAATAATAAGAAATTCCACCTAAAAGGCCGAGACCACCATCTTGTTTGGCGAGACCGCCGTCTCGCCATCGGCAAAGGGCGAGACGGTCGTCTCGCCACTCGCTAATGGCGAGACCGCCATCTCGTTTGGCGAGACAGCCTTCTCACCATTTGTCAAGGGCGAGACCGCCATCCCGTTTGGCAAGACGGTGCAGTGGATATTTGTCTCCATCAAATAGGGGGAGATTGAAGCACTTGGTG
>OY731404.1:63753918-63785861 GCA_963425845.1 Sphenostylis stenocarpa
TTATTCTTTTAATATTTAAACGTAAGTCTTTCATGCGAGAAAAATGATTTTCAATGAGATGCAACATTTTAAGGTGCTTATCACAAAATATAATGGCCTATCAAGAGATTAAGTGCTTAAACTTAAAAACCCAATCATCTACACACCCACAACCTAAGTTATATCTATGTCTTCATCAAATCCACCAAGTGCTTCAGGATTTCCGCAAAGCGTCCTCTGTATAAAAGACTTATAATATAAAGCTTGCTTCGGAGGTTCTTCTCAATTCTCTTCCCTTTTATTGCTTTATCTACTATTTTCTGTATGCAATGTAGATAAAATCATGTAGATAGCCATATTTACTGTACGAATAAAATAGGGTAATAGCATAATTTCTTGTAATCTTTACTTAAATGAATTAATCCGTCATAGGGAACCCGAAAGGGGCGTTGTGGGGTGCTAATACCTTCCCCACACGTAACTAACTCCCTTACCCGACTCTGGTTATAATGGCCAAGTTTGGTTTTTATTAAAATCAATGCCTTTTTCTCCTTTTCCAATGTTTATGGTTAAAACATTGGTGGCGACTCCAAAAGAACCCTTTTCGAAAACCTTGCTTCTATTAGAGGATAGTTCAGCATTGAACGCCTCGGAAGCAATGAACATATTTTTAACAAAAAACACGAGTCTCAACCATCTTTTCGCGACCGCTCGCATTAACGTTCGAGATGTCCCAGGACGTCGGAACGGACGGCGGCGACACCCCCCCTTCACCTGACTAGCCGACTGTTGGCTCAATATGCCAAAAAGATCGGCTGGAGGGTGAAGGAGTTAATCCTCTTTCCCGGTTTTCCTTCGGTTGCTTTCCTGGTTGTGGTAGCCGACCTTCTGCAAGCTAAGTGTGATCCTCCGGGATGCTCCTTTGATGCGGAAGATGACCCCTTTGGTTGATGAGTACGAACCCCCATCTGGTTTGAGTCCCCTTTTGTAAGACTTGATGAATACGCACCCCCATTTGTTGTTTGACGTGTACGCACCTCCATCTGGTGTTTGACGAGTATGAACCCCTATCTGGTAAGCCCCCTTTTGTAAGTGTAGACCCCAAATCTTGCCCGGCCTCAAAATAAGAAGCAGAAGACCTCCTATTCGAAGATGGAAAAAGCCTAAAAAGCAACTAGGAGAGACTATTAGGCCCCATATTCGAGTAGGAAGACTTTTCTGTACAAAAAATAAGGATTTCCACCTTAAGGGGTCGAGACCGTCGTCTCGCTTTTCAGGACCACCGTCTCGCTGAAGGGCAAGTTAAGACCACCGTCTTGTTTGGCGAGACGACCATCTCGCCACTTGCCTTTGGCGAGACCACCCTCCCGTTTGGCAAGACGGCCCTCTCGCCATTTGGCAAGTTGATACCGTCGTCTCACCATTTGTCAAAGTCGAGACCGTCGTCCCGAATGGCGAGACCGTTGTCTCGACCTTGCCAGGCGAGACGACCGTCTCGACCTTGCCAGGCACGAACCCTATAAATAGGGGGTGCTCTCCCCTTCATTTCACACAGCTCTTCCACCTTCCCTCTTATAATTTCTTAGAATTATTCTTTTAGAGTCCCTCCGAAGCATATCTGGAGTTTCTGAGCGTTTTAAGAGAGTTTTTATAGCGTTTCGAGAGATAATTTGACGTTGTAGAGCGAAGGGCTGCCCAAACGCACCCTATTTTTCAAGAGACTTAATCAAAAGCTTGCTCCGGAGGTTTCTTCACTCTCTCCCTCTCTTTTACTGCCTTTTTTTACTTATATTAAATTGTGCAATAGCTACTAGGGCCATGTAGTCATCATTTTTTTAAATCCGCAAATAAAAGGCTAAAAGCATCATTTCAAAAGTTTATTTATAAAATAACTGGCCTATCATAGGGAACCCGAAAGGGCGTCGTAGGGGAGCTAATACCTCCCTTACACGTAACTAAATCCCTTACCCAACTCTGGTTTTAACGACCAAAGTTGGTTTTTCTTAAAAAACCACGCCTTTTTCTTTCATTTTTCGATGTTTCTGGTAAAAACATCGGTGGTGCTCCATAAGAACCCTCTCAACCTTGCTCTTAGGTTAGCTCGATTATCGGACGATCTAAAAGCTCTCTTTTGAAAACCTCGCCCTTAGGTTCAGCCCGATTTTTGGACAACCTAAAGGCGTTGTAACCCCACCCATATTAAACATGAAAATTGGAAGTCAGAACCATCGCGTCGCTCTGACCGCCTCTTTTGACGGCGGCGACAGTAAGGCCCGATGAGTATACACCCCCATCTGGTGTTTGACGAGTATGAACCCTCGTCTGGTAAGCCCCCTTTTTGTAAGGCCCGATGAGTATGCACCCCCATCTGGTGTTGACGAGTATGAACCCTCGTCTGGTAAGCCCCCTTTTGTAAGGCCCGATCAGTACGCACCCCCATCTGGTGAGAAAGTCCACTTTGTAAGACTGGTTGCGACTTACTGCTCTGGCTCATGCGCAGGTTGATGGGTATGAACCCCCCCATCTGGCTGGTGCAGTCCACTTTGTAGGACTGGTGGGGGTGGCGGCTTACTACTCTAGCTCATGCACCGCGATTCTATGGGGTATGATTTTTGGTAAATGTCTTTGATTTTTCTAGTTGATTCTTCCGATGTGCCGGGGATTCTTTGATTTTTGACTTTTCTTATAGCCATCCAGCTTGTTGATCGCTAGGGATTATTTGTTTTGATCTTTAGGTATTGGTCATCCGAATTTGCTGGTTGTCGTGGATTTTTTGTGAACGCTTTTGAGTACATGGGTGTTTTGCCAGTTTTCCTTTTCCTCTTTGTTAGGAAGATAGTGGCTGATGTTTTGGATTTAATCTCGCCTTTTTCCGCGGTTTATCTTTTTTCTCACGATTTGGATTTTGGCTTTTTTGGATTGCGCGTAAGCCTTTTTACTTTTTAGTTTCTTTTGTTACGCTGGCTTTTTTGGAAAAAGAATAAAGGTAAATAAATTTATGAAAATATTTTACTTATATATGATAAAATTTGTATAATGATTATGATAATACAAAGACATCCCTAAGACGGCGGCGAGCTTGACTGCGAGCCTAGAGACGGTCCAGGAGGAGGGAACTGCCTGAACATATGCCTCTAGAACTCCTCCTGGCTCTAGATCATGTCGAGCTGACGTTGGGAGATCGTGCCTAGGTCTTGCATCATCCCCTGCTGTCTTTAGCTAAAGGTCTTCATTCGCGTCTCGAAGATGTCTTGCCTTAGGGACATCTGGTCCAGCTGTTGGCAGATGTCGTCCATGTGACGGTGCATGCCAGGAAAGTCATCCCCGTACTGCTGCTGCTGCTACTGCTGCTCAAACTCTGGGGGCATCAGGATCTCCTGCGCTGCCTCCAAATCCTTGATATCTAAGGTCATGGCGAGCGCAGGGTGAAGGACCACCTGGGATCCTTGCCTGATAAGCATCCCCATGCTGACGAGCATGGATCCGCTTATGTACTCGGGTCGGAGAGTGGAGGAAATTTCCTCCCCGCCGGGGCACCCCCACCTCTCAGCCAGCTGGGTGATGAGAGGACCCATGAGGATGGCTCCAACGGGGCGACTCTCGAAGTCGTTCAGAGCTCTAAGAAAGAAATAGTCGGGGTTACACCGACATCCGTAAAGCATGTAGTGCAATACGAAGAAGTCAGGCTGGGTGATCTTTCCCTGACTTTCTTTCCGCGCATGGATAGTCCCTGCTAGTAGCTTGTGGCAGATGCGGAGAGGAGGACTGAGGGCCGACCCTTTCATCAGGGCCGGCAGAATCTGAGACCCGGTGAGATCCTCCCATATCTCACCAATTGTGAGGGTAGCCGGCCACTCACAGATGGCCCCTTGATATTCCGGCGTCTGGGTGTCTGCGGGCTGTATGAAGCATATGGCGACGTTGAACTCATCCAACGTCGTCGTCCGATAGGTCCCGTTCATATAGTACGAGACCATCCTCACCGGAGGGACACCCGGGAACATCGTGGGCATCTCGATCATTGTAATGGAGGCGAGAAACTCCATTATGGCCTGTGTGTAGATGCAGGTCGGGGGGGCTAGAGGAGGAAGTCCCACCCGACGTTCTGAATGTATCCCCGCACATCATCCTCCCAATCGAACTCGGCCAGGATACTGAACATTAATCTTAGCATGGGGTGCCAAGAATAACCCCTGATGTGCTCCAGCTTGGCCTGATGCTGCGGCATGAGCTGGGTAGGGTCTGGAGGAGTCGGGGCTGCAGGTTTGTCATCCACTATAAACTTGACTTTCTGGTGGAGCGTTGAAGGTACTGCCTTAGCATCGTGAATCCAAGGCTTGCCAAGGAGACAACTATATGCTGAAATAATGTCAATCACGTGGAAATCGATGTTGAAGATAGTGGGTCTGACTTGGTTTGGCAGGTTGATTTCCCCCACTACTTCTCATTTAGATCCGTCGAAGGCTCGAACGATAGTGCTTACTTGCGCGCATGCAGGTTCCTTGAATAGTCAACTTGTCAAGTGTGCACTTAGGCATCTGTGAAGGTGAGGTGATCGCTAGCCGTGATGTGACCGACGATCCTCTCAACTTTTTCCTGGGATATAGTATGAGGTACATGCGTGTCGCCACCGTCAGAAGAGGCGGTCGGAGCGACGCGATGGTGTTGATATGACTCGCATTTTTTGAAAGAAACGGTTCAATGCCTTTAGGCCGTCCGATAACCAGGTTGGACCTAAAGGCGAGGTTTTCGAATAGGTTCGAGGAGTCGCCATCAGTGTTTTAACCTTAAACACTGAAAAAGGTAAAAAAGAAGAAGGCAGTGGTTTTAGAAAAAACCAACTTTGGCCATTACAACCAGAGTCGGGTAAGGGAGTTAGTTACGTGTGGGGAAGGTGTTAGCACCCCCACAATGCCCCTTTCGGGTTCCCTATGATGGACTAACTTAGAAAATAAACACTTAAAGAAATTATACTTTTACCCTATTATTTTATCTACTTGTAGAATTTAAATATTTACATGGCTCTATTATCTAATGCACACAAAGAAAGCGATAAAGAAAGCAGTAAAAAAGACAGAGAATAGAGAAGGAACCTCCGAAACAAGCTTTATATTAACTCTTCGAAAAGTGTGAGGACGCTTTTTGGCAGTCCTCGCACTCTACAAGCACGCTCCTCCCACAAAATAAAGAAAAGTCACTCTACCGAGGGCGGATGTCTCAAAAAGAGACTTCCTTAACCGATTTCAACCTTAACGGAAATCGGAAAGCTCCCTCGAACCCCGGAATAATGCTCAGGGTCACTCTCAAGTGCCAAAGGCTTCCAAGAGAGTGGAGGAGTGGAAAAGGTGTGAAAAAATGGAGAAATGAGGCTCCTATTTATAGGGATTCAGGCCTGGAAAAGGTGGACGGCCGTCTGGACAAAGCGGACGACCGTCCATGGCAAAAAGTGGCCATGGACGGCCATCCATACAGTGTGGAGGGCCGTCCATGACAACTTTTGGCCATGGACGGTCGTCCATGGCCTTAAAGTTGCCATGGACGACAATCTGCTTGTCTTGGACGGCCATCTGCCTGTTCTGGACAGTCATCCGCCTGTTCTAGACGGCCATCTACTGTCTCTGGTGGACCCCAAAACTCTCTATTTTAATTGATTAAAAGACCTGTTAATCGATTAATAGGTGTGTTAATCGATTAAACCAGTGAGTAGATACAGAAAATGGTTTTTCTCACTGTTTTTATCAATTATTTCATCATTTAATCGATTAAAGCCGAGGCACTTTGATAAAATTGATCTTTTTGAAGCTTCTAAGGTGCAGACTATGTACCGGCTATCTCAAACTCTAATATTACAGATTCAATCTAATCAAAATAGAGTTATTACAGTATAAAATAAGTCTTCAACTCTCTACGTTCTTGAGTTCTTGAATCATCATCAAAATCAACAAGCTTCATGTCCATCAAGTCTAACATCAAGTCCTTGAATGTTCAACAATCTCCCCCTTTTTGATGATGATCAAAATTTTCTTTTAAAGCCTTGTAATAACCTGTTTTATCTGTCATACTAACAAACACTTTAAACATACCAGAAAATATTTAAAAACAATAATATTAGGCTTTAAATATTTCTCCCCCTATTTTGATTATAATAAAAAATTGAAAGCATGCTTCAATAACAATCATAAGGGCTCCCCCTCAAAATATGCATAACTTGGAGATAACTCCCCCTCAATCAAAGCAATAAAAGAACATCACATTTTATTTCAGAAATAATCATTGATTACAATATAAGAAGAAAATAACAATCAAATTTAAAATTCTTCACTATCATCACTATGAAAGTGTGCATCAAATCTATTTTCTAAATGGCACACTTTATCATCTACATCAGATATACGGCGAATTATTTCCTCATGCCGTACTCCAGAAAGAGTGAAGAATGCATGCATCCTCTGATTCATATCAGATAACATGTCTTCCATGGATTGTCGAGTTTCATGATGAGTAGAGGAAGTCCTAACACTTTGGATTTGATCAGAGGGAAGCTCAACAGCAGGAGGCATATCTTCATCAGAATCTTCATTATCGTCACCTTGGTTTGGAACGTCATCCTTGTGAACATAAATATCGTTGACATGCACCATTTGTAGTTGGATCAATGTGCTGTCTAGCATACGATTCAAGTTATTTGTTCGCATTGTTTGTTCACCTTCGACATTTACTCCTTTGTATTCAAGGATGCGAGAGACAAGGAGAGCATATGGAATTTTGAAGGTGGGATGGCATTTGGCTTTTAACATAGTCACGGTGACAAGAACGCCCTAATCTAAAGGCTCATTATTCATTATGGCATGAATAATACGAAGATCAATTGAAGAACATTGAGCATGATTCGTAGCCCGGGGACATAGGATCTAGACAAGTAAATGTAAAATCATGCGTTCGTCCTTCTTCAAAGGTCCAGCTAGAAGGAGACGCCCAATCTCCATGGAGGGGTTTCGCAGAAAGGAACGATAAGCTAAGATCCTTTCAAAATCATCTAACTCACCATACACATTAATAGCATCTTCTCTAATAGGAAAGTGGGAAACGTTTTCCCAAATATCATCATCAAGAATAATTGTGACCCCCTTTACTCGAGAGGTAGCAATTTGATCTCTAAATTTGAACTTAGAGTAAAATACCCTAACTAAGTCAGGATAATATGTACCTTGCATTTGGATGAAAGGGATAACTCCTTGTATTTCAAGGAGATTGGGAAAGTTGAATCCCCTATTGATGAACTGCTCACCAATAAGGAACTTAGGAGAAATAATACCACGTTCCTTCCAATAGGACAAAAATTCTTGACGGCCATCTGCATCAGAGATCCATCCTTCTACAGAATTTGGACGGGGATGAGATGAGGGTGCAGATCTTCTTCTAGTGGGGATTTTTCCACGAGAAGATGATTCCATTGAAGGATTAAGAGAGTAACAAGAAGATTTAAGAGGACAAGTTAAGTGAGAATAAGGAAAACTTGATAGAATGAGGCAAGAAGGCTTGATTTCAAGAGATAGAAGTGAGTAAAAGTGAAATGGAGGTCCTTATTTATAACCAAGCATGTCTAACGGTCATATGGAAGTGAATAAGGGTCAAGAGAGTTGTTGGCAACGGCTAGGAATCCAAACTTTCCAGGTTTAATCGATTAAAACTCAAATTAATCGATTAAACCAGTACCAGACCCAGTTAATCGATTAATTTGAGCAGTTAATCGATTAACACTAGTTTTAATCGATTAATGGACGAATTAATCGATTAATCCAGAGAGGAATGTCATGTTTTGGATGCAAATAATCGATTATAACTCCAATTAATCGATTATTCCAGAGAGTACATCAAATTTTTGAGGTTTTTACACATGATAAACTATTAAGATCCTGTATAATGAATTATATTCTTACAATCATCCAAAAATTGTCTGATTAAGCAGAGTTTAAGCTATTTCTAGTATCCCTAAGTCTCTTCTAAGATCATAGAATCTATCCTTGGGTAGAGGCTTAGTAAAAATATCTGCTAATTGATGCTTTGTATCAACGTACTCTATTTTACAGTTTCCTTTGCTGATATGATCTCTCAAAAAATGATGTCTAATTTCTATGTGCTTAGTCCTAGAGTGCATTACTGGATTCTTAGTAAGATTGATTGCACTCGTATTATCACACATGAAAGGTATGTCATTTAAATATATATTATAATCTTCTAACTGTTGTTTCATCCACAGAATTTGAGCACAACAATTACCAACTGCAATATATTCAGCTTCAGTGGTAGATAAAGCAACACAAGCTTGTTTCTTAGAATGCCAAGATACTAAGGATGAACCTAACAAATGACATGTCCCACTAGTACTTTTTCTATCAATTTTGCATCCACCATAATCAGCATCAGAATATCCTATTAAACTAGTACAAGCATCAGATGGATACCATAAACCAAAACCAATAGTTCCTTTTAAATATTTTAAAATATGTTTTACTGCAATTATGTGAGATTCTTTTGGACAAGCCTGAAATCTAGCACACACACAGACAAAATGCATAATATCAGGTCTACTTGCAGTTAAGTATAACAGTGAACCTATCATACCTCTATACATAGATTGATTAACTTCCGAACCTGATTCATCCTTGTCTAGATAGCATGAAGTTCCCATGGGTGTGTTAGCTTCCTTTGAGGTGTCCATTCCAAATTTTTTAAGGATCTCTTTGCAGTATTTGGTTTGAGAGATGAAAATACCATCTTTAAGTTGCTTGATTTGAAGTCCAAGGAAGAATGTCAATTCTCCCATCATAGACATTTCAAACTCTCCCTGCATTATCTTAGCAAATTCTACACATAACGAATTATCAATTGATCCAAAAATAATATCATCAACATATACCTGGACCAATAAGATATGTTCTTTAACTTTCTTTATAAATAGAGTAGAATCAATTTTTCCTCTAGAAAAATCATTTGAAGTTAAGAAACTATTTAGCCTTTCATACCAAGATCTAGGAGCTTGTTTCAACCCATATAATGCTTTCTTTAATTTTAAAAATATGATTAGGATAACTAAATTCTTTAAATCCAGGGGGTTGCTCCACATAAACTTCTTCTTTAATAAAACCATTCAAAAATGCACTCTTAACATCCATTTGATATAATTTAAATTTCATCAAAGATGCATAAGCAAGAAGTAGGCGTATAGCCTCTAACCTGGCAACAGGAGCATAAGTTTCATCATAGTCAATACCTTCCTCATGACAATAGCCTTTGGCAACAAGTCTGACTTTATCCTTTGTTATGTTTCCATCTTCATCAAGTTTATTTCTAAACACCCATATGGTTCCAATAACTTGATGTGATTCTTCCCTTGGGATTAATTCCTAGACTTGATTCCTTTCAAATTGGTTAAGTTCTTCTTGCAGTGCTATGCACCATTGGTCATATTTAAGCGCTTCCTCAACATTTTTGGGTTCTATCTGTGACACAAAAGCTTCAGACATGCAAAAATTAGTCATAATTCTAGTTCTTACCCCTTTCGAGATATCACCAATGATATTGTCCATTGAAAGTCCTCTTGTGATTGTCATTCTTTTGCTAATTCAGGTGTTTGAGAAGGCTCATTTTCTTCCAAATATAATTCATCAAGAGCCTCTCTTATATACTCATCATCACCTGCAAGTTCTTTATTTGACTCAAGAGGATTTCCCCCAAGGTCTACAATTTCATCAAATGTAACATGAATAGATTCTTCAATATTTAAGGTTCTTCTATTAAACACCCTGTAAGCCTTGCTAGTTAATGAATAACCTAAGAAAATGCCCTCATCAGCTTTTGAGTCAAATTTTCCTAAGTTGTCCTTTCCATTATTTAACACAAAGCACTTACATCCAAAAATTTTCAAATGAGCAACATTAGGCTTTCTACCATTTAACAATTCATAGGGAGTTGATTTTATAATTGACCTAATGAGAATTCTATTTAAAACATACTAAATGATCAATTTTCTTTGAATAAATACAAGATACAAACAATTCATTTAACTATAGGAACCCAAATATATTTTCCTTTAGGAACACCAAAATGTTTAATTTTACATCTATTTGAGGTATGACCATGTTTCATACAATAAAAGCATGCATTTGATGTAACTTTTGAATATGATGAATCTTTAACCATAGATGTTCTAGTTCCTTTTTGTACCCATACTCTTTTATTTTTCCTTTTAGGCTTTTTCAAAGGAACTTGGTAATTTACACTATTTTGAGCTAAAACAATTTTATCCTTCTTAAAATCACTTATCTCCTTTTCGGCTTTATCTAGCAAATGGTTAAGAATATCTATATCATATTCATACTCTTTACAAGATGCACATGCTAAGTTCTTATCATCATTCTCATCTAAACATACAATTTTCGTTTCTAAGGATTCCTTTTCCTCTAAATATGTGATTTTCGTTTTTAATGACTCCTTTTCCTCTAAACATACAATTTTCGTTTTTAAGGACTCCACCTCCTTTTCGGATCTACTTAAATTCTTCTTCACAACTTTATATTCATTTTTCAAGTCCTTAAAAGCATTAAACAATTCTTCATATACATTTTGTAATTCATCAAAATCATTTTCATCATCACTTGAGGATGAGTCGGAATCACTAACCTCAAAGTCGGAAGATATATTGTCTTTTGCCAACAAGCAAATGTTAGCTTCTATTTCTAAGTCACTTGATTCCGAAATCGAGTCACTATCATCGGTTCCTTCATAAGTTACTCTTAGTTTTTCCCACATCTCTTGAGCACTTTTACAAACAGAGATCCTGTAAAACTCGTCAAGGGTTAAAGCAGATGAAATTATATTTCTAGCCCTAACGTCAAATTGTGCTTTTCTGTTTTCCTCTGTTGTCCATCTAGAAAAAGGTTTGGGAACGTCAACACCGTTCTCAGTAACTTTAGGAACATATGGACCGTTTAAAATAGCGTCCCAAACGCCTCTATTGACAGACTCTAAAAAGATTTGCATTCTTACTTTCCAGAAAGGATAATTTTGACCCGCAAAAAGTGGGGGTCTGTTGATAGACGCACCTTCGGCAAAAGTTTGATTTTGTCCAGCCATTTTCGAAAAGTTTGAATGACTATCAAAGCAAGCTCTGAAACCACTTGTTAGAATCGCGCAACGGAATGTTCGCGTGGTCGGACAAAAACCAAGAGGGGGGGTGAATTGGTTTCTTAACAAAAATTAGGTTTTCAAAATTTTCCCCAAATTTTACCAATTAAAAACTGTGTAAATGTAAATAGAGTAGAGATAGAATCTTACACAGGAGATTTATACTGGTTCGGATCAAAAGACCCTACGTTCGGTTGCTAATCACTTAAACAGAGGATTAACGTTGTCACTATAATCACAGTTGTTACAAACAGATTACAATGGAAAAGATAAAGTAAAGAAAACACCTCTCTTGAAATCCACAAGAGATGAAGAATAGCTTTCCCTAGAGACGGCACAACACACAATCCACTAAGAACTCCACTTAGTGATTCTTATCGCTTCTAGCCCACACCAGGTTCCAAAAGCCCCTTTTTCTTGCAACAAACAGTTCTCTGGCACTCACAGCACTTAACTTTTGTATGAAAAAGGTTGTTCTCTTTTTTCTGAGTGCATAGAGAAGCTTAAGTAGAGAAATTAGGGTTTGGGAATTGGGATTTTCGAAACTAGGAGTCTTGGAATTAGGGTTTTCAAAAATAGGGTTGATTTGAATTTAAAAATCAAAATCTGACTGAAATAATCGATTAAATGAAGTGTTAATCGATTATTACATAGCCAAAATCAACAGAACCCCAAAACTCTCTGTTTTAATCGATTAAAAGACCTATTAATCGATTAACAGGCCTGTTAATCGATTAACAGGTGTGTTA
This sequence comes from Sphenostylis stenocarpa, assembly GCA_963425845.1. Taxonomy (NCBI): domain Eukaryota; kingdom Viridiplantae; phylum Streptophyta; class Magnoliopsida; order Fabales; family Fabaceae; genus Sphenostylis; species Sphenostylis stenocarpa. The sequence goes on from OY731404.1 coordinate 63,765,834, forward strand.
ATCGATTAACAGGTGTGTTAATCGATTAAACCAGTGAGCAGATACAGAAAATGGTTTTTCTCACTGTTTTAATCGATTATTTCACCATTTAATCGATTAAATCCGAGGCACTTTGATAAAATTGAGCTTTTTGAAGCTTCTAAGGTGCAGACTATGTACCAGCTATCTCAAACTCTAATATTACAGACTCAATCTAATCAAAACAGAGTTATTACACTATAAAACAAGTCTTCAACTCTCTACGTTCTTGAGTTCTTGAATCATCATCAAAATCAACAAGCTTCATGTCCATCAAGTCTAACATCAAGTCCTTGAATGTTCAACAAAATGGAACCTAGAACAAGCTACTAGGGACTTGATAAAGTCTTAACCATCTTCGAAACGGGCGATCTTCGGCTTTATTAGGGGGCTGGACAAGATTTGGGGTCTACAGTTGCCCCCCCTTTACTCGACCATTTGACTAAGGGTTAACGTACCATGAGGTCAATTGGTGAGTGAAGGAGTTAACCCTCTTGCCCGGTTGTCTTCTGGATGTTCCTCTTGTTGTGGAGGCTGACCCTTCGGACGATATGCTGTGAGGCTTCAAGATGCTCCTTCGGTGCGGTAGTTGACCCTTCGGCTGACACATAGAGAATTTTGGGATTCTCCTTCGATGCGGTAGCTGACCCCTTGGTTGATGAGTACGAACCCCCATCAGGTTAGATGACTCAGGATGCTCCTTCGACGCGGTAGCTGACCCTTTGGCTGTGGTGGCGACTTACTGCTTCTGCTCATGCGCCGGCTTTGCCTGTGTGCAGGTCTTCGTCTTCAGGTCTTTCCCTTTCCTAAAGTAGTGATGGTGGCTTACTGTTTCCAATCATGCGCCGACTTTGCCTGTGTGCAGGTCTTCGTCTTCAGGTCTTTCCCTTTCCTGAAGTGGTAGTGGCGGCTTACTGTTTCCAATCATGCGCCGACTCCATGGGGAATAATTATTCTTGACTTTTGTGTAGTCGTCCAGTATGCTGGGGATTCTTCGATTTTGGCTTTTTATTTAGTCGCCCAGCTTCTTGATTACTGGGGATTCTTGATGAATGCCTCTTAGGTAGGCAGGAATCCATTGGGGAGTTGTTAATTCTGATGATGCCTATGGGTAGGCAGATACTTCATCGGAAGTGCAGACCTTTGGTTTGCGTTGTTTTGCCTCTGAGTAGGCTGATCCGCTTGGGGGTAGAACCTCACTTGGAGACTTGTTTTGGGTTGCTTCTTGTTTTCAAACACAAACATGGAGCTAATCTCCTTATATGCATGAATTCTTCTTGTTTTTTGTTATTTTTCTGAGGCGATTATTTTTATTTTTTTTGTTTTGACAAATTCGTTTTGTGCAACTACTTGTGTGAATGCTTTTAAATGCATTTTATTTTTATTTGGTGCATCTAGAAAGTGATTGGCATTTCCTGCTGGACCTTCGTGATTATGCTGATGGGCTCTTCTTTCATTCGTCTTCTTTTTATTAAGCCCTATCTTTTGCCTAGATCGCTTTTTTTAATTTTTCCTAGGATATCTCAACGGGTTTTGACTCTTTTTCTTTTCTTGTGCTTTCTTGTATTGCATGATTATGATTTATTCAACACAGAGGCATTTTCATAATTTGGTTAAGAGAAAATAAATGAAAGACAATTTTATTGATATGAGCAAAATAGTTTATTTCTTACAGACGGGTTTAGAAAGGGATTTAGAAGCATGACTGGCCAAGGTTGGTTACACTGTATAAGCTATAACGATCATGCCTCTGACATCTGCCCCCCTGGTTCTTCCTAGTTACCTTAGTCGAGATGCTCGAGCCCGGAGTGAAGACAATGCAGAGGTTGCCCACTTCTGGAAGGACGCTACCTTATTCGCCTTGCGGTTTTCGGCTAAGGTAACCATTGCTCTTTTTATTCTATTTTTGTTTTTTTGAAGCCTCTAAGTTTTGCCTAGGACGTGTCCTAGCGAGGTGTGTGGATCCTAACTTTTGCCTAGGACGCCCTTTTGCGGATTTTCATCCTGGAGGATCATGAGCAATGCCTTCAAGCGTGATACTTCTTCACCGCATCTGAATTGACTGGGTGCCACAGTTCTTCTCCATCCATGTTGGTGAGGATAAGAGCTCCTCCTGAGAATGCTCGCTTGACCACAAAGGGTCCCCCATAATTTGTTGCCCATTTTCCGATTCTGTCCTTCTAGGCCGGAAGGAGTTTTTTTATTACTAGATCCCCCTCGTGATAAGTGTGGGGGTTGACCTTTTTGTCGTAAGCCCTTTTGATTTTCATTTGGTAGGCTTGTCCGTGACATATGGCATCCAATCGTTTCTCTTCAATTAGGTTCAATTGATCGTACCGATTTTGGACCCATTCTGCTTTTGTCAACTTTGCTTCCATGATAACTCACAGGGAGGGTATTTCAACTTCCACTGGTAGTACGACCTCCATGCCATACACAAGGGAAAATGGAGTGGCTCCTATGGAGGTCCGTACGGAAGTTCGGTATCCGTGTAGGGCAAAGGGTAACATTTTGTTCCAATCTCTATATGTTATTACCATCTTTTGGATGATTTTCTTGATGTTCTTGTTGGCCGCTTCTACTATACCGTTCATCTTGGGTCGGTATGGAGAGGAATTGTGGTGTTGAATTTTGAAATCTTGGCATAATTCCTCCATCATCTTATTGTTCAGATTGGTCCCATTGTCAGTAATGAGACGATGGGAGATGCCATTCCGACACAAGATATTTTTCTTGACGAAGGTGGTCACTACTTTCTTGGTCACATGTGCGTAGGACGCTGCTTCTACCCATTTGGTAAAGTAGTCGATGGCCACCAGGATGAAGCGATGACCATTGGACGCTTTGGGTTCGATGGGTCCAATAACATCCATGCCCCACATGGAAAAAGGCCATGGTATAGCCAGGACGTTGAGGGGTGCTGGTGGGACATGAACATTGTCAGCGTAGACCTGACATTTGTGACATCGCTTGGCGTATTGATGACAATCACCTTCCATCGTGGACCAGAAGTATCTTGCCCTTAGGATCTTTTTTGCCATGACATGCCCTGGCGTGCGGGTTCCGAAGGCTCCTTCATGAATTTCCTTAATAAGGGTTTGAGCCTCTTCGCGGTCTACACACCTCAGCAGGCTGGAGTAAACAATTTTCTTATAAAGGGTTCCTCCAATCAGCGTGAACCCTATAAGTCTCTTCCGAATGGTCCTTTTGTCGTTATCATTAAAACCCTCGGGATACTCACCCTTCGTGAGGTATCGCTTGATGTCATGGTACCAAGGGGATTTGTCTTCCTCGCTAGTTACTGCCATACAAAAAGCTTGTTTACAAAAAGCTTGTTTACAAAAAGCTTTTTTGTCTTCCCATTCTTTTTCATGACTGGCACGATGTTTGGCAGCCATTCAGGGTATTTGGACACGATTAGGAAATTAGCATCTAGCTATTTCTGTACTTCCTCCTTAATTTTCAAGGACCAATCGGGTTTCATCCTTCTTAGCTTTTGCTTTATTGGCCGGAAACCCTCTTTCAATGGTAGTTTATGCTCCATTATGCTTTCGTCGAGTCCAGGCATGTCATGGTAAGACCAAGCGAATACGTCCGCATATTCTTCCAATAACCAAATTAACCCTTCTCGCCGCCATCAAAACGAGGCGGTCGGAGCGATGCGATGGTTTTGACTTTCCAATTTTCGCATTTTTATTGGTGTGGTTACAACGCCTTTAGGTTGTCCGATAATCGGGCTGAACCTAGGGGCGAGGTTTTCAAAAAAGCGCTCTTGGATTGTCCGATAACCGGGCTAACCCAAGAACTAATTTTGAAGGGTTCTTCTGGAGTCGCCACCGATGTTTTTACCGGAAACATCAGAAAAGGAGTAAAAAGGCGTTGGTTTTCGAAAAACCAACTTTGGTCATTAGAACCAGAGTTGGGTAAGGGAGTTAGTTACGTGTAAGGGAAGTGTTAGTTCCCTTACGACGCCCCTTCCGGGTTCCCTATGATAAGGCAATTATTTTAAATAAGTAAACCGCACTACTAGAAATAAAGCTTTTAACGTCGGTTCTAGAAGGCTTTCAACGTCGGTTGTTGAACCGACGTTGTATCAGGCGACGTTGAAAGTCGTAACTTTCAACGTCGGTTCTAATAAACCAACGTTGAAAGTATGATTTTTTAAATTAATAATTTTTATTTATTTACAACCCCTTTACCCGCTTTTATTTATCTAGAAGTCTCCCCTCTCTTTATATTATATTTTTATTAGGTCCCCCATCTCTTTATATTATATTTTTTAGAAGTTTATTAATTTATTAAGAGAATTGTCATTGGCAGGATTCAAACCCGAGTACCTTAGAGTTGGAGGCTGATACTCAAACCACTAAACTACTAGAATTTTTTGATAATAACTTACAAATAAATTATATTTATATAAAAATAAATATATATCCGTGTAAATATATAAATACAAATATATTTATATATTTTGATATATTTATATAGTTATATATTTATATGTTGGATGTGAGGGCACACTCGAAAGTGAAAGTGTGTGTCGAGTGGGTTTTCAAAATTTGATGCTAAATTTTTGAACAAGTATCTTTATATGAGTTTGTAATTTAATGACAGAATATAATCTTTATAATTTATTTATATAATGATATTAAATAAATTTGGGAAACGCGGCATTCTCTCTCAAGCGAAAAATATCAATTTTTGCTCAAGCGAGGCTTGAGTGAGTGAATTTCCGTGAGCTTTAACATATTTTCACTCAAGCGAGAGTCAATCCCACTTTCACCCTAAATCGAAAAATACCAATATAATTTATTTGTAAGTTATTATCAAAAAATTATAGTAGTTTAGTGGTTGGGATATTAACTTTCAACTCTAAAATACTGGGTTCAAATGCTTGTCAGTGACAATTCATTAACTTAAGTGAATTTTTGGCTGAAAAAAAATAAAACTACTTTCCAGAAAATATATACAAATAAATATATATTTACATGGATATATATTTATTTGTATATAAATATAATTTATTTGTAAGTTATTATCGAGAAAATTATAATAGTTTAGTGGTTACAGTATTAGTTTTCAATTCTAAAATCCTGAGTTCGAATCTTGCCAGTGACAATTTTCAAATTTAAGTGAATTTTTGGCTGAAAAAAAATAATAAAAAAAAGACTTTCCACGTCGGTTCATATGGGAACCGACGTGGAAAGTGTCAATAAGTGAAAAAAAAGAAAAAAAAAGACTTTCAACGTCGATTTATATGGGAACCGACGTGGAAAGTACTTTCTACGTTGGTTGACTAAAAATCGACGTAGAATGTGTTTAATATTCAACTTTCAACGTCGGTTCATCTGGGAACCGACATGGAAAGTACTTTCTACGTCGTCTCAGCTATAACCGACATTAAATGACGACGTAGAAAGTATATTTTGTAGTAGTGCCGGTGAAAATACGCTTTTACCCTTTATTTGCGGAATTTAAAGTTATGATTACATGGCCCTAATATCTATTGCATAATTAAAAACAGTAAAAGAGAGGGGGAGAATGTAAAAACCTCTGAGGCAAACTTTATATTAATTTCTTGAAAACTAGGGTGCTTTTTGGCAGCCCTTCACTCTTTACCCCGCCGGGAATCTCTTGAAAACGCTATAAAAAACTCTAAAATGCTCTCAGAAACTTCGGAAATACTTCAGATGGGTTCTAGGAAGAGAATTTTATGAAGTGACAAGAGAGAGAATGGAAGAACTATGTGAAATGAGGGGAATGGTGCGGCTATTTATAGGGATTCGCGCCTGTTAGGTCGAGACGGCCATCTTGTCTGACAAGGTCGAGACGACCGTCTCGTCTGACAAGGTCGAGACGACCGTCTCGTCTGACAAGGTCGAGACGACCGTCTCGTCTGACAAGGTCGGGACGACCGTCTCGCCATTCGGTACGACTGTCTCGCCTTGCAGAAATAGCGGTCTCGCCATTCACAAGTGACGAGACGGCGGTCTCGCCACTTTCGCAAGACGAGACGACAGTCTCGCCACTTTCGCAAGGCAAGACGGCGGTCTCGACCCTAAAAGGCGAAAATCCTTATTTACATGCAGAAAATCCCTCCTATTCTAATATGGGGCCTAATAGTCTCTCCTAATGGCTTCTTAGGCTTCATCCATCTTCAAAAAGGAGGTCTTTGGTCTTTATTATGAGGCCGAGCAAGATTTGGGGTCTACAGCTGCCCCCCCTTTACCCGACTAGTCGACTGTTGGCCTGTTATGCCAAGGAGACCGACTGGAGGGTAAAGGAGTTGACCCTCTTGCGCGGTTGTCCTTTAGATGTTTCGTCTTTGTGGCGGTTGATCTTCCGGGAAAAAGTGTGCTTCCAGGATGCTTCTTCTGCTGGTAGCTGATCCTTTCGGCTGATGAGTACGAACCCCCATCTGGTTTGACGAGTATGAACCCTCGCCCGGTAAGCCCCCTTTTGTAAGGCCTGATGAGTATACACCCCCATCTGGTGTTTGACGAGTATGAACCCCCGTCCGGTAAGCCCCCTTTTATAAGGCCTGATGAGTATACACCCCCATCTGGTGTTACGCCTCCGGATGCTCCTTCTTGCGGTAGCCAATCCTTTAGCTGTGGTGGCGGCTTACTGCTCTAGCTCATGCACCGATGTTGAGATGTGTCCTCTTGTCTTCGTCTTTTCTGAGATCTGGTCGTCCGGTCTGTGCCGGGGATTTTGTAGTGTTCATCCAACCTTGTTGATTACTGGGGATTCTTTGTTTTTTATCTTTTGATGGTGATCACCCAACTCTTGCTGGTTGGTCGGGTGGTCTTTGTTTGTTGTTCTACTTCTGTTTGGTTGTCGAAAAATTATTGGTGAAGGTGATTTTTTAATCCTGCCTTTTTTCGCGGTTTTGTCTCTTTTTTCTCGCGATTTTGGATTTTGGCTTTTTCGAGCGTAAGTCTTTTTAATTTAAGCTTCTTTTGTTACACCGACTTTTTGAAAGGGATAGCAAAAAATGCATGAAATAAAATTTTTATTAATAAGAAAAATTTATTTACAACAACTTATTCTATAAGCACTATCCCTAAGAAGGTGGACTCTCATCTGGAGACGATCCATAAGAGGGGAACTACCGGTACATATGTCTCCAAAACTTTGCCTGGTCCCAGACTTCATCGCGATACTCCTGCTGGAAGACCGCCCAGTCTTGCCTCATCCCCTCTTGGTACTGGTATATTGTCTCCAGTCTTGTGTCGAAGGCCTCCTGCCTTAGGGACATCTGCTCCTGTCTCACAGACATCTGATCGAATTGCTGGCGCAAATCATAGATATTACGGTTTACGCCGGCAAAGTCATTTATGTATTGCTGCTGTTGTTGTTATTGTTGTTGTGGTTGTTGGAACTCGGGAGGTGTTGGGAGATCGTGCATTGCCACGAGGTCCCGGAGATCCAAAGTGATGTCCAGGGAAGGGTGGAGGATCAACTGGGTCCCGTGGCGCAGCAGCATCCCCATGCTGACCAGGACCGACCCGTTGATGGAATCGGGTCGGAGGCAGGAGGCCAGTTCTTCCCGGCCACTACACCTCCACTTCTCTGCTAGGGGGGTAATGAGGGGAGCCATGAGGACGGCTCCCACTGGCCGGCTCCCGAAGTCCTTGAGGGCCTTCAGGAAGAAATAGCCAGGGTTGCACCGGCGCCTCTGGCTCATGCAGTAAAGGACGAAGAGGTCTGGAAGGGTTACCTTTCCCTGGCTCTCTTTCCGCCCGTGGATGGTCCCGGCCAGCAGCTTGTGGCAGATACGGAGGGCTGGGGGGAGTGTTGAGCCCTTCATCAGTGTGGGCAAAGTGGGCGCCCTGGTGAGCTCCTCCCACATCTCGCCGGTGGTGAGGTTGGTGGGGCGCACGCAGATGGCCTCCTGGTAATCCCGGGTCAGCACGTCCCCGGGCTAGATAAACCCAATGTTCACATTGAATTCGTCGAGGGTGGTGGTCCGATACATCCCACCCATAAAGTATGTTTGTTGAACATTCAAGGACTTGATGTTGCACTTGATGAACATGAAGATTGTTGATTTTGATGATGATTCAAGAACACAAAGACTTAGAGTGTTAAAGACTTGTTTTGTAGTGTAATAACTCTGTATTAATTAGATTGAGTATGTAATTTTAGTGTTTGAGATAGTCGGTACATAGTCTGAACCTTAGAAGCTTCAAAAAGCTCAAGTTTATCATCCAAGCTCGGCTTTAATTGATTAAATAGGGAAATAATCGATTAAAACAGTGAGAAAAATCATTTTCTGTAACAACTCACTGGTTTAATCGATTAAACCAACTTTTAATCGATTATCAGGCGGTTTAATCGATTAAACCTCCTTTTAATCGATTAAAACAGAGAGATTTGGGTTCTGTTGATTTTTGGCTCTGGTTTAATCGATTAACTCTTCTTTTAATCGATTAAACCAGTCAGATTTTGGGTTTTAACTTCAAATCAAACCTATTTTCGAAAACCCTATTCCCAAGAACCCTAGTTTCGAAATTCCCAATTCCTAAACCCTAATTTCTCTACTTAAACTCTTCTTTGGCACTCAGAAAAGCAGAACAACCTTTTCCATACAAAAGTTAAGTGTTGTGAGTGCCAGAGAACTGTTTGTTGCAAGGAAAGGGGGATTTTGGAACCTTGTGTGGGCTAGAAGCGATAAGATTCACTAAGTGGAGTTCTTAGTGGATTGTGTGTTGTGCCGTCTCTAGGGAAAGCTGTTCATCATCTCTTGTGGATTTCAAGAGAGGTGTTTTCGTATCTTTATCTTTTCAATTGTAATCTGTTTGTAACAACTTGTTTATAGTGACAACGTTAATCCTCTGTTTGAGTGATTAGCAACTGGACGTAGGGTCTTTTGATCTGAACCAGTATAAATCTCCTGTGTAAGATTCTCTTCTTTTCTCTATTTACATTTACACAGTTTTTAATCGGTAAAATTTGGGGAAAATTTTGAAAACCTAATTTTTATTAAGAAACCAATTCACCCCCCCTCTTGGTTTTTGTCCGACCACGCGTACATTCTGCTGCACGATTCTAACAAGTGGTATCAGAGCTTGCTTTGATAGTCATTCAAATTTTCGAAAATGGCCGGACAAAATCAAACTTTTGCCGAAGGTGCGTCTATCAATAGACCCCCACTTTTTGCGGGTCAAAATTATCCTTTTTGGAAGGTAAGAATGCAAATCTTTTTAGAGTCTGTTGATAGAGGCATTTGGGATGCTATTTTTAACGGTCCATATATTCCTAAAGTTACTGGGAACGGTGTTGACGTTCCCAAATATTTTTCTAGATGGACTGTAGAAGAAAGTAGAAAAGCACAATTTGACGTTAGGGCTAGAAACATAATTTCATCTGCTCTAACCCTTGACGAGTTCTATAGAATTTCTGTTTGTAAAAGTGCTCAGGAAATGTGGGAAATGCTTAGAGTGACCCACGAAGGAACTGACGACGTTAAAAGAGCACGCAAAAATTCTCTAATCCAAGAATACGAGATGTTCCAGATGCAACCAGGCGAAACGATCTTTGACGTACAAAAGTGTTTCACTCATATCGTGAACCATCTCACCGGACTAGGTAAAATCTTTGACGTTGATGAATTAAATGTTAAAATTTTGAAATCTTTGGATAGGAAGTGGCAACCTAAGGTGACGGCCATCTCGGAGTCACAAAATCTTTCCACAATGTCAATGGCGGCACTCTTTGGAAAACTTAGAGAACATGAGTTAGAGCTTGGAAGGTTAAATGAAGAAGAAGGCCAATATCAAAAGAAAAATCTAGCCTTCAAAACCGAAATCTCAAAAGGTAAAAATAAAAGGGAAGAAGAAGACTCAAACGATGAAGAAGAAGAATTGAGTCTAATGATAAAGAAGTTCACCAAATTCATGAAAGCAAAAGGAAGACATCCCTTCAAAGGTAAAGGAAAGGTAAGGGAAAATTCTTCCGTAAATATAAAATGCTATGGTTGTGGTGAAGCAGGACATGTAAAGACCGAATGTCCAAATAAAAAGAACGATGAAGTTAAAGGAAAAAAGGAATTCAAGAAGAAAGCTTACATTGCTTGGGACAACAGTGACTCAAGTTCGGAATCAAGTGACTCGGAAATAGAAGCAAACATTTGCCTAATGGCAAATGACAACATATCATCCGATTTTGAGGTAAGTGATTCCGACACATCTTCTAGTGATGAGGATAATAACTCTGATGAATTGCAAAATGCTTATAATAAATTGTTTAGTGCTTTTAAGAACTTGAAGAATGAATATAAAGTTGTAAAGAAGAATTTAAGTAGATCCGAAAAGGAAATTGACTATTTAAAAATGAAAATTACATGTTTAGAAGAAAAAGAGGTATTAGACACGAAAATTGTATGTTTAGATGAGGATAAGAATTTAGCATGTGAAACTTGTAAAAAGCATGAATATGAAATAGATATCCTAAATCATCTACTTGATAAAGCCGAAATGGAAATAAGTGATCTTAAGAAGGATAAAACTGTTTTTGCTCAAAATAATGTAAATCATCAAGTTTCTATGAAAAAGTCTAAAACTAAAAAGAAAAGAGTATGGGTTGAGAAAGGAACTAAAATGTCAAAAGTTAGAAATGCATCATTTTCAAATACCACATCAAAAGTATGTTTTTATTGCATGAGACAAGGTCACACATCAAATAGATGTAAAATTAAACATTTTGGTGTACCTAAAGGTAAATACATTTGGGTTCCTATAGTTAAATAGTTTGTTATGTCTCTAACCCCAAGGACCCAAAAGTTGTGGGGACCTAAGTTTACTATATTCTTGTTTTGTAGGAAACTTCCAAATCAAAGAAGTCTATGTGGTATCTTGATAGCGGATGCTCAAAACATATGACCGAAGATAAATCTAAATTTGTCATTTTCAAGGCTAAGGAACAAGGGAAGATCCTTGGAATTGGAAACATAGGTGGTGCAAACACTTTGGAGATCAAGGATGTGCTACTTGTTGATGGACTTAAGCATAATCTCCTTAGTATAAGTCAATTATGTGACAAAGGCTTCAAGGTAATTTTTGAAAGTAAATTTTGCACCATACACTTGATAGATTCCAAAAATGTAGCATTGAAAGGCATTAGGCATAACAACATATATTTGATTGATTTGGATTGTTTACATGAGTCTAGCATAACATGTTTAGTTGCTAAGGAAGAGAACCCTGAAGCACTTGGTGGACTTGGTGGATTTGATGAAGACTTAGATATAATTTGATGAAGACATAAATTTAGTTTAGGTTGTGGGTGTGTAGATGATTAGGTTTTTAACTTGAGCACTTAATCCCTTGATAGGCCATTATATGTTGTGATGAAGCGCCTTAATCTTCCGCATAGCATTGAAAATCATTTTCTGCATTAAAAGAACAAACTAAGTTTTTCAATCTGTTGAAAAAGATTTTCAATCGGTTAAAATCACTTAACGAGAATAAGTGGTTCTATATAATCGTATTTTCAATTGATTGATTCGCAGAATCAACAAGTTAAAATAACTTAGTAAATTTCTCAATATGAAGGTTTCGGAAAAACAATCAATTGAAATACTTTTTAATCTGTTGAAAAAGAAAGATATTTTTCAATCTAAGAGTTTTCGGAAAAACAATCAGTTGAAACGTTTTTCAATCTGTTAAAATAAAGATATTTTTTAAGTCTAAATGTTTTCAGAAAAACAATATGTTGAAATGTTTTTCAACCTGTTGAAATAGAAAGTCATTTTCGAGTCTTAAAAGTCTGCAGGATTTCAATCAGTTGAAATGATTTTTAATCGGTTGAAACAGAGAGCTATTATTTTTCATAAAGTCTGTTTCAATCCATTGAAAACTCGAATCAATCGATTGAATGAACCTTTAAGTGAAATCAATCGATTGAATCGCGGTTTCAATCGGTTGAAATATATTCGATCGATCATAGTTTAAATATAATCAATCATAATTCAGTCTAATTGATTATTCTTCTATTCTAATCGGTCAGAATCACTTTTTATCTGATATACTTCAAATTTAATCGATTGTTTTTTTCTCTGTAACAGATTTTGATAGAGAACACGTACTTGAAACTTTGTTTTACTCTATATAAACAATATTGATCTATCTTTCAAAAAACATATACAACACACTACTTGAGAAAACTTGAGAAATTATTCTGTGAATCGTTCATCTACGTTTTCTCTCCGCATTCAAGATTTTGTCATATCATAAGGTGCTTTGATCAACATTGTGGTCATTCACAGTGAGAGAGTGCTTTAGAATTGGTGCTTGGGCAATTAGAATTCAAAGTCCAGGTTTCTTCTTTCCTTATTCTTTTGTATCGTGTGAATTGTGTAGATTGGATTGTAATCTACACTTGGTACAGTAACTGGATTTGGTTACTGGGTGTTTTTCAAGATTCTATCTTATAGGTTGAAAAGATAGTTCTTGGTGTAGATTGGTGAGGATCTACGGGTTGTAATTGTCACTTGGTATTAGTGAAAACTTGACAGGTTTTGTCAAGAACTGGACGTAGCTCTGGATTAGAGTGAACCAGTATAAATTTGTGTGTTGATTTCTTTCTATCATCTCTTTTAAATTCTGAATATAATCTTGTTGTGTTTTAAATCAAATCATCTTTTCAAGAATTGAATAAAGATAACTCATTCTTCCAAAAGAAAGTAAAGTTTTGCGAAAAAGTTTTTAAGTTCAATTCACCCCCCCCTCTTGAACTCAACCATTAATTCTTTCAAACCCTTGGTTATGGCATAAGAGAGCGGCTCATATAAATATGCATCATTTGAATAAATTGATATCAAAAGACTTAGTTAGTGGTTTGCCTAAGTTAAAATTTGAAAAAGATAGATTGTGTGATGCATGCCAAAAGGGTAAACAAGTAAAATCATCATTTAAATCAAAGAATGATATTTCCACTTCAAAACCCTTAGAATTATTACATTTAGATTTATTTGGACCTTCTAGGATAAAAAGCTTTGGTGGAAATTACTATGGACTTGTGATTGTTGATGATTACTCTAGGTGTACATGGACATTTTTCCTTACTACGAAAAGTGAAGCTTTTAAAGTCTTTAGAAAATTTGCAAAACAAATTCAAAATGAGAAAGACTTAAGAATTAAAGTTTTGAGAAGTGACCATGGTGGTGAGTTTCAAAATGAAAAGTTTGAAAATTATTGTGAAGAAAATGGAATTTTACATAACTTTTCTGCTCCTAGGACTCCCCAACAAAATGGTGTAGTTGAAAGGAAAAATAGGTCATTAGAGGAACTTGCTAGAACTATGTTTAATGAATCTAATGTTCCTAAATATTTTTGGGCTGATGCGGTTAGTACTGCATGTTATTTTTTAAATAGAATGCTCATTAGGTCAATTATTAAATCTACTCCCTATGAATTGTTTAATGGTAGAAAACCTAATGTTGCTCATTTGAAAATTTTTAGTTGTAAGTGCTTTGGGTTGAATAATGGTAAGGACAAGTTAGGAAAATTTGACTCTAAAGCTGATGAGGGGATTTTCTTAGGTTATTCATTAACTAGTAAGGCTTACAGGGTATTTAATAGAAGAACTTTAAATATAGAAGAATCTATTCATGTTACTTTTGATGAGATTGTAGACCTTGGGGGAAATCCTCTTGAGTCAAATAAAGAAATTGCAGGTGATGATGAATATATAAGAGAGGCTCTCGATGAATTATATTTGGAAGAAAATGAGCCTTCTCAAACGCCTGAATTAGCAAAAGAATGGCAATCACCTAGAGGACTCTCAATGGACAATATCATAGGTGACATCTCAAAAGGGGTAAGAACTAGAAATATGACTAATTTTTGTATGTCTGTGGCTTTTGTGTCACAGATTGAACCCAAGAATGTTGAGGAAGCACTTAAAGATGATCAATGGTGCATAGCCATGCAAGAAGAACTTAACCAATTTGAAAGAAATCAAGTCTGGGAATTAATCCCAAGAGAAGAGTCACATCAAGTTATTGGAACCAAATGGGTGTTTAGAAATAAGCTTGATGAAGATGGGAACATAACAAAGAATAAAGCTAGACTTGTTGCAAAAGGCTATTGTCAGGAGGAAGGTATAGATTATGATGAAACTTATGCTCCTGTTGCCAGGTTAGAGGTTATACGCCTACTTCTTGCCTATGCATCTTTAATGAAATTTAAACTATATCAAATGGATGTTAAAAGTGCATTTTTGAATGGTTTTATTAAAGAAGAAGTTTATGTGGAGCAACCCCCTGGTTTTGAGGATTTTAGTTTTCCTAATCATGTTTTTAAATTAAAGAAAGCATTATATGGGTTGAAACAAGCTCCTAGATCTTGGTATGAAAGATTAAGTAGTTTCTTAACATCAAATGATTTTTATAGAGGAAAAATTGATTCTACACTATTTATAAAGAAAGTTAAAGAACATATCTTATTGGTCCAGGTATATGTTGATGATATTATTTTTGGATCAACTGATAATTCGTTATGTGTAGAATTTTCTAAGATAATGCAGGGAGAGTTTGTGATGTCTATGATGGGAGAATTGACATTCTTCCTTGGACTACAAATCAAGCAACTTAAAGATGGCATTTTCATCTCTCAAACCAAATACTGTAAAGAGATCCTTAAAAAGTTTGGAATGGACACCTCAAAGGAAGCTAACACACCCATGGGAACTTCATGCTATCTAGACAAGGATGAATCAGGTTTGGAAGTTAATCAAACTATGTATAGAGGTATGATAGGATCATCTGTTATACTTAACTGCAAGTAGACCCGATATTATGCATTACGTGCCGTGTGTGTGCTAGATTTCAGGCTTGTCCTAAAGAATCTCATCTAATTGCGAGTGAAACATATTTTAAAATACTTAAAAGGAACTATCGGTTTTTGGTTTGTGGTATCCGTCTGATGCTTGTATGAGTTTAATAGGATATTCTGATGCTGATTATGGTGGATGTAAAATTGATAGGAAAAGTACTAGTGGGACATGTCATTTGTTAGGTTCATCATTAATATCTTGGCATTCTAAGAAACAGGCATGTGTTGCTTTATCTACCACTGAAGCTGAATATATTGCAGCTGGTAGTTGTTGTGCTCAAATTCTGTGGATGAAACAACAGTTAGAAGATTATAGTATCTTTTTAAATGACATTCCATTGATGTGTGATAATACGAGTGCAATTAATCTTACCAAGAATCCAGTAATGCACTCTAGGACTAAACATATAGAAATAAGACATCACTTTTTGAGAGACCATATCAGCAAAGGAAACTATAAAATAGAGTATGTAGATACCAAACGTCAATTAGCAAATATTTTTACTAAGCCTCTACCCAAGGATAGATTCTATGATCTTAGAAGAGACTTAGGGATATTAGAAATAGTTTAAATTCTGCTTAATTTGACTGTTTTTGGATGGTTGTAATGTTATAATGCATTGTCGCCGCCGTAAAAAACGAGGCGGTCGGAGCGACGCGATGGTGTTATCGACCCTCTTGATTTTCGCGTTTTTTATTGGTGGTTACAACGCCTTTAGGTTGTCCGATAACCGGGCTAACCTAGGGGCGAGGTTTTCGAAAAGTGTCCTTGGGCTGTCCGATAACCGGGCTAATCCAAGGACTTATTTATTTTGGGTTCTATGGAGTCGCCACCGATATTTTTACCATAAACATCGGAAAAGGGGTTTAAAAAGGCGTTGGTTTTCGAAAACCAACTTTGGTCATTAGAACCAGAGTTGGGTAAGGGAGTTGGTTACGTGCAAAGGGAGTATTAGTCCCTTTGCGACGCCCCTTTCGGGTTCCCTATGATAGGCCGGCTTATTTTTATTGATAAACTAGAAAAATGCACTTTTGCCCTTTTTATTCTGCGAAATTTAAAAGTATGACTACATGGCCCTACTGTCTACTGCATAATTTAAGATAAAAGCGGTAAAGGTGGAAAGAGAGAATTTGAACCTCCGAAGCACGCTTTTTATATTAATTCTCTGGAAAAATAGGGTGCTTTATGGCAGCCCTTCACTCTACAAGACGTCGGAAACCTCTCGAACGCCAAAAATCACTCTTGAAAACACTCAGAAACTCCGGAAATGCGTCGGAGGGATTCTAGAGAGAAGTTCTAGAGAGAAGGGAGAGCTATGCAGCTGTGGTGTGTGGAAATGAGGGGTGGAGAGCCCCTATTTATAGGTTTTCGCGCTGTCAGATGGCGAGACCGCCGGTCTCGTCTGACAGGGTCGAGACCGCCGTCTCGTCCAACGAGACCGCCGTCTCGTTCTTTACTGGCAACGAGACCGCCGTCTGGGTGAACGAGACCGCCGTCTCGTTTTTGTAGTCAACGAGACCCCGGTTTGGCTGAACGAGACCACGGTCTCGTTTTCGTAGTCAACGAGACCCCGGTTTGGGTGGACGAGACCGCGGTCTTGTTTTCGTAGTCAACGAGACCCCGGTTTGGGTGAACGAGACCGCGGTCTCATTTTCGTGGGCAACGAGACCCCGGTTTGGGTGAACGAGACCGCGGTCTCGTTTTCGTGGGCAACGAGACCCCGGTCTCGTTAGACGAGACCCCGGTCTCGCTTGCTACGCGAGGCGAAATGGCGGTCTGGGTCATCCAGAAGGCGGTCTCGTCCCTTCGAGGCGAGAAAACTTATTTTTCGGCCCAAAAAACCTTCCTATCTTGGTACGGGAGCCTAATAGTCTCTCCTAGTGGCTTGTTAGGCTTCAGCCGTCTTCCAAATAGGGGATCTTCTAACTTTATTTGGAGCCCGGGCAAGATTTGGGGTCTACGGCTGCCCCCTTTACTCGACCGATCAGCTGTTGGCTGTTGTGCCGAGGCAGTTGACGGGAAGGTAAAGGAGTTGACCCTCTTGCCGGCTACCCTTCGGACGTCCCGTCTTGTGGCGGTTGATCCTCTGGGGAGATGTTGTGTTTGTGCGCCTCTAGGATACTACTCTTGACGTAGCCGATCCCTTTGGTTGACACGTGGTAGAACCTCTGGATACTACTCTGAACGTAGCCGATCCTTCGGTTGATGAGTGGTAGAACCTCCGGATACTACTCTGGACGTAGCCGATCCTTCGGTTGATGAGTGGTAGAACCTCCGGATACTACTCTGGACGTAGCCGATCCTTCGGTTGATGAGTGGTAGAACCTCCGGATACTACTCTTGACGTAGTCGATCCTTCGGTTGATGGGTATAAACCCCCCATCAGGCTGGTAGGTGCAGTCCGTTGTGTGGGACTAGATGGGTATGAACCCCCCATCAGGGTGGTAACGGCGGCTTACAGTTCAGGTGGCCCATGCGCCTGCTAGGCACTTCTTACGTGCTGGTTGATAGGTATAAACCCCCTATCAGGCTGGTACAGTCCCGTTTGCGAAGGACTGGTGGTAGTGGCGGCTTACTGCTCGGGTGGCTCATGCGCCGGGTGTTGAGATACTTTCTTTTGTCTTTTGTTTTTTTCTGAGAGTGGTCATCCGGTCTGTGCCGGGGACTTTGTTGGTGTTCATCCAGCCTGTTGGTTGCTGGGGATTCTGTGATTTTGATTTTTGGTAGTGATCATCCGACTTTGCTGGTTGTCGGGGATTTTTGATGAGTGCCTCTTATGTAGGCAGGAATCCTCTGGGGATTTGTTGATCTTGGTGATGCCTCTTGAGTAGGCGGATATCCATTGAGTTTCTGGTAACGCCTCTGAGTAGGCAGATGCTTCATCGGAAGTGAAGACTTTTGGCTGCATTTTGTTTTGCCTCTGACTAGGCTGATATTCCCTTATGGGGATGCTGGCTCTTACTTGCCAAGTCTTGCCTATGCGTATGCAAATGACATTCTGAGGATGAACCTGAAGTTTTGCCTTTGCAGTAGGCTCACTGGGGATGACCTTTCTTTTTGATTGATCCACCGGGGAATTGGTTGACTTCCCGAGGGTCAGATTTTGGTAGCCCTTTAGGGGAATGGAGTCTCGGCTCCTTGATTGACATGGGTGTGAGCTGGCTTTTGTGATGCTCTTATTCCACTGGTGGATGGGAATTTCTGATTCCTTTTTGTAGAATTTTTTTGGAGATCTACTTGAGGATTTTTATTCGGCCTTCTCTGTCATGGCCTTTTTGGACATCCATTTGGGGATGCAAGGGTTTTCTTGATTTTAGGATTTGATTTTGCCTTTTTCCACGATCTATTTCTTTTTTATCGCGATTTTGAAATCTGGCTTTTTTATTGGGATAATGCATGCGCCTTGTTACTTTTTAGTTTCTTTTTATGCACGCAGGCTTTTTCTTCTCTTTGGGGATCCGCAGGGATAAAATTTTCTTAGGTGATCCATCAAGGGATTATTAACTTCCATGGGGATCCGATTTTTTCCGGGATGGAGTCCCGGCTCCTTGATTAATGTTGATGCGAGCCGACCTTGTGAAGCTCTTATTCTACCTGGGGATGGAGATTTCCTTATTCATCCTTTTTGTAGGGAGATCCACTTGGGGATTTTTATTTGACCTTCTCTCGTTGCGACCCTTCTTTGTTTTTGGATATCCGCTGGGATGCAAGGGTTTTCTTCTTTTTCTCTTTTGTTGAGCCCTCGATGGTATGGAGATTGGACTCTTTTGATCGTTGATGATGATGGGCTCTTGAAGCCTTTATTCTCCATTGGGGAGTGTGGAGGAGACTTTGGGTGAGTGTGTTTGGTGACTCATGTGATGGCGATGCTCGAGCCATGAGGAGTATTTTTGTGTTGCCTCCGGAGTAGGCAAGGATCCTCTTAGGGATAACTAAGCCTTTCCGTCGGCCTTTCTTTTATGATGTCTAATGATTGCCCTCTTTTATTGGGTGATGATTGGAGCTTTGACTTCCGGAGGCTTCTTATGCCAACTCGTTCTTCTTTTCTTGAGGGAGAGCGATGTTTGGAGACTTATTACTTTCTTGTGCCTTCTTTTCTCGGGTAGAAGGATGGTAGTCGAAGCTCTTGATTTTCGGAAGCTCTTATTCTGCTGAGTCGCTTGATTGACGACTTGCTCCGTTTTCTTGAGGGCATTATTCGAGTCTCGGTGATCCTGTTTTCAATCACAATCATGGAGCTAGTCTCCTTATATGCATGCATGTTTTTCGTTTTTTGTTATTTGTCTCGAAGTAGTTTTTATTTCTTTCATTTTTGACATTGACAAAGTCGTTTTGTGCGACTACTTGTGTGTGGATGCCCTAAATGCAATCTATTCTTTTTGATTGATGCATCCGGAAAAGTGACTCGGCATTCCGCTACTGGAATTTTTATGATTATGATGAAGGGCCCCTCCTCTCTTTTATCCATTTTTTGGTTCTAGCCCTATCTTTTGCCTAGACCGCCCTTTTTTGGGGCTTTTCTGGTATCTTAGCGGGCTTTTTCCTTTTTTATGAATGCCCTAACTTTTGCCTAGACCGCCCTTTGCGGGTTTTCGATCTAGCAGGCTACCCTAACTTTTGCCTAAGAATCTCCTAGCAGGCATTATTCTTTTTATTGTCATTTTTCTTTCTCTTCTTTTTTGAGAGATAGGAGCCTATCATATGCATGCAATGTTTGCGATATGCATCCTATAATACTATTTCAATTAATTTTTCAAAAGGATTAACCAATGTGCTTTTACTTCTGATGAGCTTCTGACGTTATGTGCTTTCGTCGATAAGATAGGCTGTACCAATTTTTCCGTCTCGATTTTGTCGTGACCAAAGAATGCTTGTGTTTATTGTAGAGCGACTTGCCATGTCAGTGCGCCCCTCCCTTTCCTTGGGGATGTCAATCCTCCTATTGATTACTGTCTCCACATTTCCCTACTACTTACTAGAATGTCGTAGTGGTAAGGGTCAAGAGAAAAGAAGGAAGAGGATATTTAATTCAAAGGCTTGTGTTTTAGAATTGTTTTATTTTGACAAAAATGGTTTTTGTAAGCACGGCTAGCCAAGGTTGGTTAGAGTGTTTAGGCTAGTTTAAACAAATGTTTTGTTTATGGAGTGACGTCTTATTGTATGGCGCTT
>OY731404.1:63785961-63826124 GCA_963425845.1 Sphenostylis stenocarpa
AAGAGTCAAATCATAACAAGCCCTTGCATAACAGCCAATGATCATCTTACCTTCACAAATGAAGAACTCCCTTTAGAAGAGTCAAATCATAACAAGCCCTTGCATATTTCTGTCAAATGCAAGGAATATCTCATTTCCAAAGTTCTTGTGGATAATGGGTCATCCTTAAATGTTATGCCTAAATGCACACTCGACAAGATAACAGTGCAAGGAACCCACATGCGCCCGAGTAACACAATTGTTCGAGCCTTTGATGGATCAAGACGTGAAGTAGTAGGAGAGATTAGTCTACCAATCCAAATTGGCCCTACTATTTTTAACATAGACTTCCACGTGATGGATATCATTCCAGCATATAGTTGTCTCCTTGGTAGACCTCGGATTCATAGGCTAAGGCAATACCTTCAACGCTCCACCAGAAAGTCAAGTTTGTGACAAATGATAAACTCATCACGGTTCAAGCTGAAGAAGACTTTTTAATTAGAAAACCGTCTGTCCAACCATATGTGGATGCAGTTGAAGAGGCTCTTGAAACATCTTTTCAAGCGCTTGAAATTGCCAACATAGAAAGACTTCCTAGTAATACAAAGGTGGCCCATATGATGAAAAGATATGGATATCGCCCAGGACAAGGGCTCGGAAAGAATGCCCAAGGAATAAAAGAGCCACCAGATTTTAAAGATAATCCTTTAAAGTATGGTTTATGGTACAACCCTACAAAAGATCAAACTATACGGAAAACAAGGAAGTCTTACCCCTCAAAGACGATATTCCGAAAAGGAGGGGTATTACCACAAAGGGTAGCGTTAGTCATAAGGTGTCTTTCTTCCAATTCTAAGGGATGTAAACCTAATGACTATTAGAGATCACTCCTCGAGGTATGCCCGGCCCCCGAGCATCTCTAGGGCACACATTTCCCCGAAATTACAAAAGAATGCTATTCTTACTATCTGCTTCTTTTCTTGCTAAATATGTTTATACCCCGTCTTAAATAAACAATGTTTAGATAGACGTTTTGTTCCAAATGCGTCAGAACAATCAAAGCGTCATAAAGCAAAGTCAAATATGATTGATTTACTAGAAACACTGTAGACCCCAAATCTTGCCCGACCTCCAAATAAAGTCAGAAAGCTTCCTATTTGAAGACGGCTGAAGCCTAACAAGCCACTAGGAGTGACTATTAGGCCCCCGTACTAGGATAGGAAGGTTTTTTGGCCCGAAAAATAAAGTTTCTCGCCCTGAAGGGACGAGACCGCCGTCTGGAAGGACCAGACCGCCGTCTTGTCTCAACGCCAGGACGAGACCGCCGTCTCGTCTCAACGCCAGGACGAGACCGCCGTCTCGTCTCAACGCCAGGACGAGACCGCCGTCTCGATTGTCCAGATGACGGTCTCATCACCTGCAAAAGTCGAGACGGCGGTCTGGGTTTCCCAGGCGGCGGTCTCGATTCCTGCAAAAGTCGAGACGGCGGTTTGGCTTTCCCAGACGGCGGTCTCGATTCTTGCCCAGTCGAGACGGCGGTCTGGATTATCCAGACGGCAGTCTCGATTCCTGCAAAGGTCGAGACAGCGGTCTGGATTTTCCAGACGGTAGTCTCAACCCTGTCAGAGGAAACGGCGGTCTCGACCTGTCAGGCGCGAAAAACTATAAATAGGGGTCCTCCCCCCCTCATTTCCACACAGAATCAACATAGCTCTCCCTTCTCTCTAGACTTTCTCTCTCTAAGAATCCCTCCGAGGCATTTCTGGAGTTTCTGAGAGTTGTAGAGTGAAGGGTTGCCAAAACGCACCCTCTCTTTTAAAATATAAAAGCTTGCTTTGGAGGTGCATATTCTCCCTCTCTATTTTTATTACTGCCATTTAAATTACGCAATAGAAGTTAGGGGCATGTAGTCATAAACTTAAATTCCGCATAATAAAAGGGTAAAAGCGCATTTTTCCAGTTTAATTATTTATTCAAAGTAGCCAGCCTATCATAGGGAACCCGAAAGGGGCGTCGTAAAGGAACTAACACTTCTTTTACACGTAACTAACTCCCTTACCCAACTCTGGTTCTAATGACCAAAGTTGGTTTTCGAAAACCAACGCCTTTTTAAAACTCCTTTTCCGATGTTTCCAGTAAAAACATCGGTGGCAACTCCACGAACCCTTCAAAACCCGTTCTTGGGTTAGCCCAGTTATCGGACAACCCAAGAACACTTTTCGAAAACCTCATCTCTAGGTTAGCCCGGTTATCGGACAACCTAAGGACGTTGTAACCACCCATAAAAAACGCAAAAATAAAGAGGGTCGAAAAAACCATCGCGTCGCTCCGACCGCCTCTCCTTTTTTACGGCGGCGACAAACACGAATAAGATCTATCTCAATAGAACCAAGTTTCAACAATGTTGTGCAAAAAAAAAAAGAATATATATAAAAAAGAGAGAGAACCCGTCGAGGCCAAAGGCCAAGACAAAAAAATAAAAAGGCAAAATACCCCGCAGGAAACCCACAAAGGGGGCTGCACAAAAGTTAGGGTAAACCCGGCAGGAGACCCGAACAATAATAAAGGGTAGCCTGGGCAAAAGTTAGGGTTACGAAAATTCCGCTAGGTATTCCTAAAAATAATACAAAAAGGAAACCTAGACAAAAGTTAGGACATAAGCACAACATCCTAGACTGAAAACCTGAAAGGGCGCACTAGGAAAGTTAATCAATCACAAAAAGGCGCCACAAAGCAGTAAATAAAGACGCCACATCATAATGACAAAAATGTTTGTCTAGACAAGCCTAAACACCGACCAACCTTGGCTAGCCATTCTTACATAAACCTTTATTACAAAAAATTTATATCCCTCTAAAACACAAGCCCTTGTTATAAATCCTTTTCTTTTTCTTCTCTTGACCATTTCACTATAAAGCATTCAAGTAATAAGGGGGAATGTGGAAACATAGTGATCAATAGGAAGGTTGAGACCCCTAAGGAAAGGAAGGGGGACATTGACATGGCAGTTGCCCTACGAACAAAAGATTGCTCTTCGGCTATAGTAAGAAAAGTCTGATATGGCAAATAAGTACAATTAAGCTTGTTGATCAAGAAACATGATGACAGAAAGGTACTACACCAAGAATGCACCCGAAGTCAAAGCACATCAATTAAAACTTTTGAAATATTAACTGAAAAAGATCATAGGACGCATATCATGAAACATTACATGCATGAAAACATCAATGAATGGAGTCCTATCTTCCTTCTCATAAAAAAACATGAAAACTAACTTGAAAAGCTCGAGACAGCCGTCCCAACCCCAGACGGCCGTCCCGACCTTCCTGACTCCTCCTATAAATGCTAGGCGCGGATCCTTGCATTTGCACCCCATTCCAAGCATGTTATCTTGCTCTCCTCCCTTTCTACACATTTCTAGCATTCTTGAGTGAGTAAGGCACAAAATGGAGCGTGGAGAGGCTTCATCTAGGAGAAAACGCATCAGAACGTCCGCTAGAGGAACTCCTATCACCAACACCCTGTTGGCAGAATCACATCAATAGAGGTTGGCAAACATCCAACAATATTCCTGGCATCCCATGCTACGTCTGGATTTTGAAATCCTAACTACATTTGGCTGGGATCAAGATGTTAGAAGGTTCATCCAAAACATAGGATGGGATTTTTTGCTTCGTAAGCCACCCTCTCGAATCCATCGCACTGCCACGCTGGAGTTCCTTGCCTCTGTCAATCTGGTGGAGATGTCGTCCACGACCCCCAGAGTGCCACCTACTCAAGTTGTTTCCTATTGGATGGATGGGGCATACTGGACTACCTTTTTGGATGACTTCAATGTCATAATGGGTTTCTACCAACGAACGGATACGAGAACGCCAGAATATAAGTCTGCATACTGTGAGAAACCCGCTACTCTCACTACCACCAGCATGTGGAAAGAAATCACCGGAGCACATACCCTGCCGTTACATCTGAAGGGTGCAGCTTTTTCTCCTCCTCTCCACATATGCCAAAAATTGCTAGCCGGAACCATACATAGCCGGAAAGAGAGCCAAGGAAAGGTGACGCTCGCTGATCTCTTTATTGTCTATTGTATGCATCAGGGGCATCGATGCAACCCAGGGTATGCCTTCCTGAACGCCTTAAAGGATTATGGAACTCGTGGCTCAACAAGATCTATCATGATGGCTCCTTTTTTCACCCCTTTAGCTGAATATTGGGGATGTACTGACGGAGAAGACATTCCAGCTAACCTCCAACCAGAACCAATTAATGGAGGAATGCTGGTCCACATGAACATCCTTAGTCGACAAGGATCAGGGTTTATTTTAAACCCCATAATCTCATTTTCACTAGATATGTGTGATTTCAACACACCATAGGATATCCCCGCGACTTCGGAGTCCCAACAGCAATCATATGATCCAGACTTCGCCGGCTTGTACCGACGTATGGATGACGAGCACGCCTACATGGAAGGGCAATTCCAGTTCATGCGACAGCAGTTCAGTCAACTGACCATGAGGCAGGAAAGGATGGACCGCCAAATAGAAAATTTGGTCCAGACTCAGGCAAGGTTCCAGCGCCGCATGCTCCGCCGCATCCCTTCGCCAACACCATCCTCCCACTCCAGCCCAGAAGCAGAAGATTAGGATGTTGTTAGATATTTTCTATTTAGTCTAAGAATTCTTGAATGTATCACCCGAAAAAAAAGGGGGGAAGTAATAAATAAAAAGTTGTTATTTCTGTTTACATTCCAAAATCCTCCACGTGTACAAAAAATTATTATAAAATAAAAAGGCACACGTGATATATCAAAAAGCCAGATTTCAAATAACTCGCGAGAAAAATCAAAATCGCGAAAGAAAAGGCGAAATCAAAACCATTTCAGCAAAATAAAGAGCTTTATGGAAACTAGCTCCAACCTTCTACCCCAAGAAACGAAGGTACACCAGAAAAAGGCCAACAGAAAGGCTCGATGATCCCTGTAGACCCCTAAATTTGTCCGGCCTCTCAATAAAAGCTAGGGAAACTTCACACGAAGATAAAGATCGCCCAGCTAATCAATAAACACTAAGAAGACCTCCCACAACCACACGGAGTTCATCCAATTTCTCGACAAAGGCCAAAGAGACCTCCTATAACAAAGATAAAAGTTCGTCCCGCATCTCAATAAGGGTCAAGAAGACTTCCTATAAGAAGATCAAGCTTCAACGGACACCTATCGGCATCAACCAACGTCCGAAAAAAGCAAGGAAAGCTTCTCAGGGTCCCAGAACGCAAAAACTGGACAAAACAGGTCGAGACCCCCGTCCCAGAGTTGGGACGGCCGTCCCAACTAACCTAGGACAAGTGAGACGCGTGTCCCACATGTGGGACGGCCGTCCCAAGTCCCAGGGGGGCTGGCTCTGTGTTAAAAATGCAAGTGGGACGGCCGTCCCACCCCAGACGGCCGTCCCAGATGTGCCAGGCAGCGAAAACTATAAATAGGAGGCTCATTTTCTCATTTTCCACACCCCAGACAACTCAGAGCACTTGTCTACTTCTCTCCCTCTTTCGAATGATCTTTATGATTGCCTGATATAGGTAACAATCAGTTAAGAAATTATATTCCGGCATTCGATTCTTCTAGAAAATTTTAGTTGAGTCGAGCAACACTCGTGAGGAGAGTCATTGTAGAGCGAGGGACTGCCGAAACGCGTCCTTTTTGTAAAAGAGTTGCTATATAAAGCTTGCTACGGAGGTTCTTCTCAAGTCTCTTCTCTTTTACTGCTTTATTTATTGCTTTATGAAATGTAAATAAAATCATGTAGATAGCCATATTTATTGTACGAATAAAATAGGGTAATAGCATAATTTCTTGTAATCTCTACTTAAATGAATTAATCCGTCATAGGGAACCCAAAAGGGGCGTTGTGGGGTGCTAACACCTTCCCCACACGTAACTAACTCCCTTACCCAACTCTGGTTATAATGGCCAGGTTTGGTTTTTATTAAAATCAACGCCTTTTTATCCTTTTCCAATGTTTACGGTCAAAACATTGGTGGCGACTCCAAAAGAACCCCTTTTTCGAAAACCTGGCTTCTATTAGAGGATAGTTCAGTTGTTGAGCACCTCAGAAGCAATGAACATATTTTAAATACAAAACGCGAGTCTAAACCATCTTTTCGCGACCGCTCGCATTAAACGTTCAAGATGTCCCTGGACGTTGGAACGGACGGCAGCGACAATCCCCAAATGGATCCTTTCCTACTCCAAAGGCAAAACAAAAATTACTTCATGAATCAGCATCACCACATGAGTCGTCAAACATAGTCATTCGTCCTTCCATCCAAGAAAAAGGAAGCTATCAACATAGAAAATCCAAAGGAAAATCTTGATCACCCCAAGCGGATCTTGCCTACTCCAGAGGCAAGACAAAAAGATTACCTCACGACTCAGCTTCATCACCACATGAGTCATCGAGCGCATTCATCCAGAACCTCCATTACTTCCCCAAAAGGAGAATAAGGACTATACAAAGATCAACCAAAGAAGATATGAAGTCAAAATCTCCATATCCCCAGGGGTTCAACAAAAAGGAAAAAAAGAAAAACCTTTCATTCCCCAATAGAGGCCACGAAAAATGCCGAATAAATATCTCCAAGTAGAGCTTTTCAGAAAAATCTACAAAACGGGGAAAATAAGAAAATTCCCATCCTTCAGTTCAATAAGGAGCTTCACAAAGCCAAGAGTCAAGACTCCGTCATAAAAATCAAATCAAAGTTGGATCCCTAGAAAGCCAACAAACTCCTTGGTGAATCGCCAAAAAAGAGAAAAAGAAGAAAATCTCTTCATCCCTAGCAGATAATAAAAAAAAAGTCTGCGTGCATAAAAGAAATAAAAAAGGCGCACGCATTTAAGAAAGCCAAATTTTCAAAATCGCGAAAAAAGAGATAAAATTGCGAGAAAAAGATAAAAACCCATTCCCCAGCGGAATAAGAGCATAGGCAAAGCCAACTCAAAACAACAGCATCCAACAAGGAGTCAAAAACTCCATTCCTCCCTAGAGGGCAAGTCAAAATAGATCTCCAGGAAAGTAATCAAATCCCCGGTGGATCATCAAAAAGAAAAAATTATCCAGTTAGCCTATCAGCAAAGGCAAAACTACAAATTTATATCCTCAGGGAGTTAATTTCCTATAACGTCCAATATGGATATCCCCAGTGGAATGCAAAGCCTTCACTTCCAATGAAACCTCTGCCTACTCAAAGGAAAGCGAAGAGCCAATATCCCCAAGAAACAGGAAATCAACCTATGCAAGAGGCAATGCAAGCCCAAAGCATAAAGTCTTCACCACTATTGAAGCATCCGCCTAATCAAGAGGCACAATCAACAGAAATCAACAAATCCTCAATGGATTCCTGCCTAAATTAAGAGGAAATCATCAATAATCACCGGTAAAACCGGATGGCTAAACAAAAAGCCAAAAACAAGAAATCACCAGTAAAACTGGATGGCTAAACAAAAAGCCAAAAACAAGAAATCACCGGTAAAACCAGATGGCTAAACAAAAAGCCAAAAACAAGAAATCACCAGTAAAACTGGATGCCTAAACAAAAATGACAAAACCAAGAAATCACCGGTAAAACCAAATGGCTAAACAAAAAGCCAAAAACAAGAAATCACCAGTAAAACTGGATGGCTAAACAAGAAAAACTAAAAACAAAGAATCCCAGGTAAAACCGGATGACTAAGACAGAAAAGTCAAAAACAAAATCAATCAATAGGCGCATGATAAGAGACAGTAAGCCGCCAACACATTTCCAAAAACCGGATGAGGGTTTGCACTCATCAAAAGATTGAATGCAAAAAAGAGCATCCCAAGAACCTTATAGAATATGGTTCATACCAGATGAGGGTAGGTACTCATCAGAATATAGCAAAATGCAGATTCATACCAGGTGGGGGTAGGTACCCACAAGAGCCTTATAGAATAGGGTTCGTACCGAATGAGGGTAGGTACTCATCAGAATCTAGCAAAATGCAGATTCGTACCAAGTGGAGGTAGGTACCCACAAGAGCCTTATAAAATAGGGTTCGTACCATGTGGGGATAAGTACCCACAAGAGCCTTATAGAATAGGGTTCGTACCGGATGAGGGTAGGTACTCATCAGAATCTAGCAAAATGCAGATTCGTACCAGGTGGGGGTAGGCACCCACAAGAGCCTTATAGAATAGGGTTCGTACCAGGTGGTGGTAGGTACCCACAAGAGCCTTATAGAATAGGGTTCGTACCAGATGAGGGTAGGTACTCATCAGAATCTAGCAAAATGTAGATTCATACCAGGTGGGGGTAGGTTCCCACAAGAGCCTTATAGAATAGGGTTCGTACCAGATGAGGGTAGGTACTCATCAGAATCTAGCAAAATGCAGATTCGTACCAGGTGGGGGTAGGTACCCACAAGAGCCTTATAGAATAGGGTTCACACCAGGTGGGGGTAGGTACCCACAAGAGCCTTATAGAATAGGGTTCGTACCGAATGAGGGTAGGTACTCATCAGAATCTAGCAAAATGCAGATTCATACCAGCTGGGGGTAGGTACCCACAAGAGCGTTATAAAATAGGGTTCGTACCAGGTGGGGTAGGTGCCCACAAGAGCCTTGTAGAATAGGGTTCGTACCGGATGAGGGTAGGTACTCATCAGAATCTAGCAAAATGCAGATTCATACCAGGTGGGGGTAGGTACCCACAAGAGCCTTATAGAATAGGGTTCGTACTGGATGAGGGTAGGTACTCATCAGAATCTAGCAAAATGCAGATTCGTACCAGGTGGGGGTAGGTACCCACAAGAGCCTTATATAATAGGGTTCGTACCAGGTGGGGGTAGGTACCCACAAGAGACTTATAGAATAGGGTTCATACCGGATGAGGGTAGGTACTCATCAGAATCTAGCAAAATGCAGATTCGTACCAGGTGGGGGTAGGTACCCACAAGAGTCTAGCAAAATGCAGACTCATACCTGGTGAGGGTAAGTACTCACCAAAGCCTTATAAAAGAAGGTTCAAACCAGATAGGGGTTGGTACCTATCAAAAGTACTTATCATCCAGAGGATCAGGAAACTTCAGCAAAGGAGCATCTGAAGGATGACCGGGCGAAAAGGGTTAACTCCTTCCCCTACCAACTAACTTTATGGGCACATTAGGCCAACAGTTAGTCAGGCAGGTGAAGGGGGGGCAGCTGTAGACCCCTAACTTTGCCCGGCCACTCAATAAAGGCTAAGAAGACTTTCTATCTGAAGATAAAGCTTCGGTGGATGTCTATCGGCATCAATCAACTTCCGAATAAAGAAAGGAAAGCTTGTCGGGAGTCCCAGAACACAAAATCTGGCCAAAACGAGTCGAGATGGTCGTCCCAGAAGTCGGGTTGGCCGTCCCGGAAGTCGGGTTGGCCGTCCCAGGGCGGCCCGGACGGCCGTCCCACATGCCGGATGGGCGTCTCAACCATTTTTGTCACTTGGGATGGTCGTCCCACATCCCAGATGTAGACCCCTAATTTTGCCCGGCCTCTCAAATAAAAGCTAGGGGAATTTCACACAAAGACAAAGGTCACCCGGCTTCCCAAATAAAAGAAAAGAAGACTTCTCGCAATAAGATGGAGGTCACCCATCCACACACTAAAGGCAAAGGAGACTTCCTACACAGAGATAAAGCTCGCCCGACACTTTAATGAAGGCCGATAAGACTTCCTACATGAAGATACAGCTTCAACGGACACACATTGGCATCAAATGACGTCCGAATACACAAAGGAAAGCTTCCCGGGGGTCCCAGAACATGAAAGCTGGCCAAAACAGGTCGAGACGGTCGTCCCAACCTTCCCTAGCCAAGTGGGACGGCCGTCCCAAATGGGACTGCCGGTCCCAGCTCCCCAGGTGGTCCCAGTCAGTGCAAATGTGTCATTTGGGACGGCCATCCCAACCCACACGGTCGTCCCACTCCAGACGCGCGTCCCAAGGGTGCAGGCAGCGAAAACAATAAATTGGAAGCTCATTTGGCACTGTTCCACACACCAGACAACTCCCAGTACTAGTCTATCCTCTTCCCTCTTCGAATGAACTCTCTGATTGCCTTTATAAGGTAACAATCAGTTAAGGAATCATATTCCAACATTCGATTCTTCTGTAAAATTGAGTCGAGTCGATCGTGTATTTGGAGAGGAAAGTCTTTGTAGAGTGAAGGATTGCCAAAACGCATCCTTGTGATTCAAGATTTGATATACAAAGCTTGTTACGGAGGTTTTGTTCAATTCTCTTATCTTTTACTGTTTTATTTATTGCTTTCTGTATGCAATAAGAAATAAAATCATGTAGATAGCCATTCTTAACATTATGCAATAAAATAAGGGTAATCGCGTAATTTCTTGTAATCTTAACTTAAATGAATTAATCCGTCATAGGAAACCCGAAAGGGGCGTTGTGGGGTGCTAATACCTTCCCCACACGTAACTAACTCCCTTACCCGACTCTGGTTATAATGGCCAAGTTTGGTTTTTATTAAAATCAATGCCTTTTTCTCCTTTTCCAATGTTTATGGTCAAAACATTGGTGGCGACTCCAGAAGAACCCTTTTCGAAAACCTTGCTTCTATTAGAGGATAGTTCAGCGTTGAGCGCCTCGGAAGCAATGAACACACTTTAAACAAAAAACGCGAGTCTAAACCATCTTTTCGCGACCGCTCGCATAAATGTTCGAGATGTCCCAGGACGTCGGAACGGACGGCGGCGACAGATGGCGACTCCACTGGGGAAGCTAGAGAGTTGATCCCATTTAGTGACGGATAAACTCAAACTAAGTAAAGATTTGAAATTACGCCTTTACCCTTCTGTATGTTTTATTATATGGCTTTAAATAACTGCTGTATGATTATTTCTGCAAATTGTTTGAAATACAAATTGCACACAAAAACCCTTGCACACAACAGTCTCTCTATACCCGGGGGCAAGAGTGAATACCTTTAGGGAGTGGGTGGCAGATACGACCGGCTTGTTGGCACACGGGGCTACAACCGTTGTCGGAAACCACCAACTCAAGGTGATAACTCTCTTCTTTTGGTCTAAGGATGTCGACACGGAATTCCGTGCATGACCCGAGGACTGAGAGATTGAGAGGTCCCTATAATGGGGGCACCTTGGGGACCTTTGGCCTGGTGAGAACAGTTAGAACCGCCTAAACCAAGCACGTTTCTGCAGGAAAATCCCACCTCGTGATTAAATAAGCGTGGCTCTGCTCGTGGATGTATGAATTGTGTGTGCATACGTTTGCTGCATTCGTATTGATGCATTAGCATAGGGTAATCATACAACAACAAAAAAAATGAAAAACCCTAAAAATCATAAAAAGCGAAAAGATAAAAGACCTTTATCTCGGACAGTCTTCAGTTAAGCTAGCCTGGTTTCAGGTTCTTTGTAAGCTAAGTAGCCACGTTGACCGACAAAAGAGATAAAGGGTCATAAAAAATATAAAAACGAATGAAAGCCATAAAAATTCCTTTTTATAATAAAAAGATTCTTGGCAAAGTCGTATCATTCATACCACATCATCCAATAAGTGGTAAAACTAAGAGAGAAAATAAATGCACTAAGAAAAGTATGCATGCACATCATTTTAATAAACCTCCAAAAAATGGGTCTTAGGAGCGTGTTTTGGGAAAATTACTGGGCCAAATTGCCTCCGGCAATGTGCAACTTCGTTCTTCACCCTTTTCTCTTCGTTTTGACATGTTGTGCGTCCAAATCGGACAACCCAGTCAAAAGTTATTCCACTTTCAATATTTGTTGTCATAAAAAATATTTTTGTAGTGCATGCATAAAGCACATTCATTCTAGGATACATTAGATATCCTTAGACAATAGCGAAAGAGACCCAAGTGCGTTTATAACCTTCCTAGAAGAGATAAGTGCGCTAAGGTATGATGATAACCTTTTGAAAAAAAGGAACCATCACACTGAAGTGGGTATGGTACTCCTTAAAACATAGGCTTTTGAGAAGATACCAAAGCTATTGTCTAAAGCATATTTATCTCACACTAATCATTCATAATAAAAAGCTATAATAAAAATCTCTAAATCATTTAGAAAGTAGCTGGTCTTCTACTTGTTCTCACTCGCGCTCAAAAAGCCAAGAAGATGGAGCAATTAGAGGAGCAGAACCGTATGCTCACCGCTGAGCTTAATGCCATAAAGGAGCAGGTGTCGCAATTAAAGGAGTGGTTAGAGAAACAAAACCACAGGCTCACCGCTGAGCTTAATGTCATTGTCGCCGCCGTAAAAAACGAGGCGGTCGGAGCGACGCGATGGTGTTATCGACCCTCTTGATTTTCGCGTTTTTTATTGGTGGTTACAACGCCTTTAGGTTGTCTGATAACCGGGCTAACCTAGGGGCGAGGTTTTCGAAAAGTGTCCTTGGGATGTCCGATAACCGGGCTAATCCAAGGACTTATTTATTTTGGGTTCTATGGAGTCGCCACCGATATTTTTACCATAAACATCGGAAAAGGGGTTTAAAAAGGCGTTGGTTTTCGAAAACCAACTTTGGTCATTAGAACCAGAGTTAGGTAAGGGAGTTGGTTACGTGCAAAGGGAGTATTAGTCCCTTTGCGACGCCCCTTTCGGGTTCCCTATGATAGGCCGGCTTATTTTTATTGATAAACTAGAAAAATGCACTTTTGCCCTTTTTATTTTGCGGAATTTAAAAGTATGACTACATGGCCCTACTGTCTACTGCATAATTTAAGATAAAAGCGGTAAAGGTGGAAAGAGAGAATTTGAACCTCCGAAGCACGCTTTTTATATTAATTCTCCGGAAAAATAGGGTGCTTTATGGCAGCCCTTCACTCTACAAGACGTCGGAAACCTCTCGAACGCCGAAAATCACTCTTGAAAACACTCGAAACTCCGGAAATGCGTCGGAGGGATTCTAGAGAGAAGTTCTAGAGAGAAGGGAGAGCTATGCGAGCTGTGGTGTGTGAAAATGAGGGGGAGAGCCCCTATTTATAGGTTTTCGCGTTGTCGGATGGCGAGACCGCCGGTCTCGTCCCGACGAGGTCGAGACCGCCGTCTCGTCCAACGAGACCGCCGTCTCGTTCTTCACGGGAAACGAGACCGGGTCGTCGGGTGAACGAGACCGCCGTCTCGTTCTTCGCAGGAAACGAGACCGGGGTCTGGGTGAACGAGACCGCCGTCTCGTTTTTGTAGGCAACGAGACCCCGGTTTGGGTGAACGAGACCGCGGTCTCGTTTTCGTAGGCAACGAGACCGGGGTCTGGGTGAACGAGACCACCGTCTCGCTTTTGTGGGCAACGAGACCCCGGTCTCGTTAGACGAGACGGCGGTCTCGCTTGCTACGCGAGGCGAAACGGCGGTCTGGGTCATCCAGAAGGCGGTCTCGTCCCTTCGAGGCGAGAAAACTTATTTTTCGGCCCAGAAAAACTTCCTATCTTGGTACGGGAGCCTAATAGTCTCTCCTAGTGGCTTGTTAGGCTTCAGCCATCTTCAAAATAGGGGATCTTCTGACTTTATTTGGAGCCCGGGCAAGATTTGGGGTCTACAGCTGCCCCCCCTTTACCTGACTAGTCGACTGTTGGCCTGTTGTGCCAGACAAATTGGCAGGAAGGTAAAGGAGTTGACCCTCTTGCCCGGCTACCCTTCGGACGTCCCGTCTTGTGGCGGTTGATCCTCTGGGGAGATGTTGTGGTCGTGTACCTCCGAGATACTATTTCTGACGTAGCCGATCCCTTTGGTGAACACGTGGTAGAACCTCCGGATACTACTTCCGACGTAGCCGATCCTTCGGTTGATGGGTATAAACCCCCCATCAGGCTGGTACGATCCGTTGTGTGGGACCGGATGGGTATGAACCCCCCATCAGGGTGGTAATGGCGGCTTATAGTTCATGTGGCCCATGCGCCGGTTAGGCGCTTCTCGTGTGCTGGTTGATAGGTATGAACCCCCTATCTGGCTGGTACAGTCCACTGCGTAGGACTGGTGGTAGTGGCGGCTTACTGCTCGGGTGGCTCATGCGCCGGGTGTTGAGATACTTTCTTTTGTCTTTTGTTTTTTTCTGAGAGTGGTCATCCGGTCTGTGCCGGGGACTTTGTTGGTGTTCATCCAGCCTGTTGGTTGCTGGGGATTCTTTGATTTTGATTTTTTGGTAGTGATCATCCGACTTTGCTGGTTGTCGGGGATTTTTGATGAGTGCCTCTTATGTAGGCAGGAATCCTCTGGGGATTTGTTGATCTTGGTGATGCCTCTTGAGTAGGCGGATATCCATTGAGTTTCTGGTAACGCCTCTGAGTAGGCAGATGCTTCATCGGAAGTGAAGACTTTTGGCTGCATTTTGTTTTGCCTCTGACTAGGCTGATATTCCCTTATGGGGATGCTGGCTCTTACTTGCCAGGTCTTGCCTATGCGTATGCAAATGACATTCTGAGGATGAACCTGAAGTTTTGCCTTTGCAGTAGGCTCACTGGGGATGACCTTTCTTTTTGATTGATCCACCGGGGAATTGGTTGACTTCCCGAGGGTCAGATTTTGGTAGCCCTTTAGGGGAATGGAGTCTCGGCTCCTTGATTGACATGGGTGTGAGCTGGCTTTTGTGATGCTCTTATTCCACTGGTGGATGGGAATTTCTGATTCCTTTTTGTAGAATTTTTTTGGAGATCCACTTGAGGATTTTTATTCGGCCTTCTCTGTCATGGCCTTTTTGGACATCCGCTGGGGATGCAAGGGTTTTCTTCTTTTTTCCTTTTCTCTTCTTTCTTTTTGTTGAGCCCTTGATAATATGGAGATTGGACTCTTTTGATTGTTGATGATGGTGGGCTCTTGGAGCCTTTATTCTCCATTGGGGAGTGTGGAGGAGACTTCGGGTGAGTGTGCTTGATGACTCATGTGATGGCGGTGCTGAGCCATGAGGTAATTTTTTTATGTTTGCCTTCGGAGTAGGCAGGGATCCTCTTAGGGATGACTAAGCCTTTCCGTCGACCTTTCTTTTATGATGTTTGATGATTGTGCCCTCTTTTATTGGGTGATGATTGGAGCTTTGACTTCTGGGAGCTTCTTATGACAACTCGCTCTTCTTCTTTGAGGGAGAGCAATGTTTGGAGACTTATTACTTTTTTGTACCTCCTTTTCTTGGTAGAAGGATGGTAGCTGAAGCTCTTGATTTCTGGAAGCTTCTTATTTTGATGAGTCGCTTTATTGACGACTTGCTCCATTTTCTTGAAGGCTTTATTTTGGAGACTCAGTGATCCTGTTTTCAATCACAAACATGGAGCTAGTCTCCTTATATGCATGAATGCTTTTCGTTTTTTTGTTTTTTTATCTGAAGTAATTTTTATTTTTGTCTTGACAAAGTCGTTTTGTGCGACTACTTGTGTGTGGATGCCCTAAATGCAATCTATTCTTATTGATTGATGCATCTGGAAAAGTGACTGGCATTCTGGACTTTTTATGATTATGATGAAGGGCCCTTCTCTTTTATTCATTTTTTGGTTTTAGCCCTATCTTTTGCCTAGACCGCCCTTTTGGGGTTTTCGGTCTAGCGGGCTGCCTTAATTTTTGCCTAGGATATCTTAGCGGGCTTTTTCCTTTTTTATGAATGCCCTATCTTTTGCCTGGACCGCCCTTTGCGGGTTTTTGATCTAGCGGGCTACCCTAACTTTTGCCTAAGAATCCCCTAGCAGGCATTATTCTTTTTATTGTCATTTTTTCTTTCTCTTCTTTTTTGAGAGATAGGAGCCTATCATATGCATGCAATGTCTGTGATATGCATCCTATAATACTATTTCAGTTAATTTTTCAAAAGGATTAACCAATGTGCTTTTACTTCTGATGAGCTTCTGACGTTATGTGCTTTCGTCGACAGGGATAGGCTGTACCAATTTTGCCGCCTCGATTTCATGACCGAAGAATGATTGGTTTTTCTCTTTTCCTTCTTTTTTCTTGTAGAGCACTCTTTGCCATGTAGTGTCCCTCTTTCTTCACTCTAGGGATTTCAATCCTCTTGTTGACTATACGCCTCCATATTCCCAAATTAATTATTAGAATTTTGGTGTGAGGGTCAAGAGAAAAGAAGTAAAAAGGTAAATTCAATGGCTTGTGTTTTAGGATGTTATTTTTGTTAGAAAAAGGTTTTTGTAAGAATGGTTGGCTAGGGTTAGGCTTAAGTGTTTAAGCTTTTGTCTAAGCATACGTTTTCCCCTTTTGCGCCTCAGTTTTGTTTCCATTGCTTTTAAATGGCTAGCTGATTTCCCTAGATCGCCCTTTGGGTTTTCGAACTAGGATACTGTGTGTTGGCCCTATCTTTTGTCTAGGTTCTCTCTCTTGTAAAAATTTGGAGGAATCCTAGCGGACCTTTATTTGTAACCCTAACTTTTGCCTAGGCTACCCTTTATTGTTGTTCGGGTATCCTACCGGGTCAACCCTATCTTTTGTGTAACCCCCTTAGTGGGTTTCCTACCGGGTAATTTGCCCTTTTCTTTGGCCTTTGGCTTCTCTGGGCTTTTTTCTTTTTTTGTGGATTTATTTTTTTTGTTCACAGTATTGGCGAAGCGTGACTTTCTTTATGGCTTTAGGTGAAGTCTTATTTTTATGTGCTTCTAATCAGCTAACTCGATGATGATAGCAATGACGAAGGTTTGATTATTTGGAAGCGCTTCTTATTCTCTTCTTCTTTTTTTTTTTTTTTTTTTTATGTTTACTTAGACAGGGTTATTCATGTGGTCCAGTCAGAAGTAGCAAGAAAAGAAGCAAATAGAAAGAATCATTCTTATTAATTAATGAGGGAATATGTGCCCTAAGATGCCCGGGGGTCGGGCTCGCCCCGGGGGATAGTCTCTAACAATCATGGGGTTTACATCCCTTGAACAAAGAAAAAGATTTCCTAATGACTAGAGTGGCTCTTGACGCTTGCACCCCTCCACTTCGGAAAATCTGCTTGAGTGTGTGGAGGGGAGACTTCCCTTTTCTGTTTTCGCACGGCCCTTAGTAGGGTCATATCCTAGGCCATGTTTGAAAGGATTGTCTTTGAATTCTGGGGGTTCCCTTATGCCTTGGGAATCTGCCCCCAGTCCTTGGCCAGGATGGTAACCATGCTTCAACATCATGTGGGCTACCTTTGTATTTTTGGGAAGTCGCTTTTATGTTGGCAATTTCGAGCGCTTGAAAAGATGTTTCAAGGGCCTTTTCAGCCGCATCCACATGAGGCTGGGTGGATGGTCCACTGATCAAGATGTCGTTTTCTGCTTGGACCGTGATCAATTTTCCTTCCACTATGAACTTGACTTTCCGGTGGAGCGTTGAAGCTACTGCCTTAGCGTCATGAATCCAAAGCCTACTTAGTTTCCTCTTTGGACTCCTTATTTTCTTTTTCCTCTTCGGTCTTTTTATTTTTTCCTTTATTTGTAGGAGCGTTGTCTTGTAGCTCTTGGGGGTGTAGATTTTTTCACTTCTAATTTTGCCCCCGAATGCCAGCTATATTTGTGATATCCTTTTTTATTGGTGAAGACTTTCCGTATCTCCACGGTGCAGCTTATTTGATTCGTAGGGGAAAGGACGTGGCATAAATAGTCGCACTGGCGTCCGTGTCCCCTCTTCTTTATTCTTGAGGACCAACGGCCGAGGTTTATTTCCCTCTTGCGAAGATTCGACCGTTGGGGTGAGCTTGATGACGAAAGGCTTACTCTCCATCTTACTTTGATTTGTGGAAAGCACATGACTAATCCTTTCTTTTTATTATCTTTTTATTAAAGTGAGAATGAATGCAATTTATGGATGCAATTCATGAATGTAGTAGACGGTTGAGACAAACAATTTTATTTGTTTCATCCAGACAGTGTACATTCCTCAATGCAATGTTTTGAAGTACATATTTTTTGAATGAAAAGCGGAGAAGCCTAAATGAACCCATAGGCAGGTTAGAATTTTCCTTTATTTTCATTTTGACTTCCCGTGCATGGCTTGCGAATGCCTTATCCTCTTCACATGGTATTGAGGAATGTCCACTTTCTTCAACTGCCTACTTCTAGATGATGTTATGAGGATGAAGTTTTGGTGGATGCATGTATGCAAGTGTTTGTTTTTTCCTAAACATTATCATGTTTTATTTTCTAACATGATGTATGATAGTGTTTGGGATTTTGTGTTTTTGTTTTTTTTTTGTATGCAGATGAGAGCATGAAGAATACCAGCCGCTTTCTAGAATGCAAAAAGATTTTTATTGAATGATATATGAGATGGATATTCCTTAAGACAATGGCTTAGGTATCCTCCTTAAAGCTTACGCTTTGTGGGGTATCCTACCCACCTCGGTGTAATGGTTCCTTCCCCATCACAGATTCGACAAGTATAATGGCAATCACCATCACACCTTAGTACATTTGTCCCTTCCTTGTCGCGAAGGTCACAAATGTGCTCGGGGCCTCTTTCGCCATTGTCTTAGGGATATCTAGTGCTCCCTAGAATGAATGTATTTATGCATGCACCAGTACAAAAGGGCAGCAGATGTTCAAAGTGGCATAACTTTTGACTGGGTTGTCCGATTTGGACGTACAACATGTCAAAACAAAGAGAAAAGGGTGAAGAACCAAGCTGCAAATTCCCAAAGGGGATTTGGCCCAGTATTTTCCCCAAAAAACGCCTCTAAGACACATTTTTGAGAGGTTTATTAAAATGATGCGTATGCATACTTTCCTTATGCATTTATTTTCTCTCTTGTTTTTTTTCACTTATGGCATGATGCAATATGAATGACACGACTTTGTCAAAATTTTTCTAAATGTTTTTGATTATTTTATTTATTTTTGGATTTATATATTTTTATTTTTTATTTTTATTTTTTTATAGCCTTTTATCTCTTCTGTCGGACTGTGTGGCTACTTAGCTTACAAAGAACCTGAAACCAGGCTAGCTAAAAGGCAGACTGTCCGAGATAAAAATATGGCTTTATGTGAAAGGGTTATTTAGCGTCCCTTATCTCTTCTGTCGGAACTGCGTGGCTACTTAGCTTGCAAAGAACCTGAAACCAGGCTAGCTAAAAGGCAGACTGTCCGAGATAAGGGTGTTTATTTGTGAAAATATTTTTGCGATTTTGTTCTGTTGTTTGTTTATGCTATGCAACAAACATATGCAACAAACATATGCACACACAATTCGATCATCCACGAACAGGCGAGAATTCATTTTTATGACGAGGTAGGGTTTTCCTGCAGAAAAGGGCATTGGTAAGGGTTGGTTCTAACTGTTCTCACCAGGCTAAGGCCCCCAAGGTGCCCCCATTATAGGGTCCCCACTCTCCAGCCGTCCGACCATGCTCAACACTAAGGCCAGAGTCGGTCTTGTTGCCAAAAGAGGAAGGTTATCACCTTGAGTGGTGGTTTCCGATCACACTGGTGGGCACAAGGCCCTAACTGCAGCGAACCGTACCTGCCACCCACTCCCTATGGTTTTCTCACTTGCCCCCGGGTATAGAGGGAACTGTAGTGTGCAAGGGACTTGTGTGCAGTTTATATCTCAATCAATTTGCGTAAGTATAAACAAACAACAGTTTATTGAAAGCCAGACAATAAAGCATGTTATAATACAAGGTAGGGTAAAAGCGCTATTTTCTTGGTTTAATTATTTTTAAGCCAGCCCATCACTAAATGGGATCAACTCTCTAGGCTTCCCCAGTGGAGTCGCCATCTGTCGCCACCGTAAAAAACGAGGCGGTCGGAGCGACGCGATGGTGTTATCGACCCTCTTGATTTTCGCGTTTTTTATTGGTGGTTACAACGCCTTTAGGTTGTCTGATAATCGGGCTAACCTAGGGGCGAGGTTTTCGAAAAGTGTCCTTGGGCTGTCCGATAACCGGGCTAATCCAAGGACTTATTTATTTTGGGTTCTATGGAGTCGCCACCGATATTTTTACCATAAACATCGGAAAAGGGGTTTAAAAAGGCGTTGGTTTTCGAAAACCAACTTTGGTCATTAGAACCAGAGTTAGGTAAGGGAGTTGGTTACGTGCAAAGGGAGTATTAGTCCCTTTGCGACGCCCCTTTCGGGTTCCCTATGATAGGCCGACTTATTTTTATTGATAAACTAGAAAAATGCACTTTTGCCCTTTTTATTCTGCGGAATTTAAAAGTATGACTACATGGCCCTACTGTCTACTGCATAATTTAAGATAAAAGCGGTAAAGGTGGAAAGAGAGAATTTGAACCTCCGAAGCACGCTTTTTATATTAATTCTCCGGAAAAATAGGGTGCTTTATGGCAGCCCTTCACTCTACAAGACGTCGGAAACCTCTCGAACGCCGAAAATCACTCTTGAAAACACTCGAAACTCCGAAATGCGTCGGAGGGATTCTAGAGAGAAGTTCTAGAGAGAAGGGAGAGCTATGCAGCCGTGGTGTGTGAAAATGAGGGGGAGAGCCCCTATTTATAGGTTTTCGCGTTGTCGGATGGCGAGACCGCCGGTCTCGTCCCGACGAGGTCGAGACCGCCGTCTCGTCCAACGAGACCGCCATCTCGTTCTTCACGAGAAACGAGACCGGGTCCGGGTGAACGAGACCGCCGTCTCGTTCTTCGCAGGAAACGAGACCGGGGTCTGGGTGAACGAGACCGCCGTCTCGTTTTTGTAGGCAACGAGACCCCGATTTGGGTGAACGAGACCGCGGTCTCGTTTTCGTAGGCAACGAGACCGGGGTCTGGGTGAACGAGACCGCCGTCTCGCTTTTGTGGGCAACGAGACCCCGGTCTCGTTAGACGAGACGGCGGTCTCGCTTGCTACGCGAGGCGAAACGGCGGTCTGGGTCATCCAGAAGGCGGTCTCGTCCCTTCGAGGCGAGAAAACTTATTTTTCGACCCAGAAAAACTTCCTATCTTGGTACGGGAGCCTAATAGTCTCTCCTAGTGGCTTGTTAGGCTTCAGCCGTCTTCAAAATAGGGGATCTTCTGACTTTATTTGGAGCCCGGGCAAGATTTGGGGTCTACAGTCATAAAGGAACAAATAGCGCAGTTGACGGAGCTAATGTATCAGCAATGCTTCCACAATACGGTCTCTGAGCAACGAATTTCTACCCTAGAGGACAAATTAAGGGGATTAGAGGGATACAACTTTGATATAAAGGAGGTAACCGATGTCAAAAATACTCGATTCCCTCCCAAGTTTAAGAAATCCCACGCATCATTCAAGAAGCCCTTTGGCAAGAAAAAGGAGGGAAGTGTAAATGCCATGAACTTTGCTACCCCTTCTTCCTCTTCACAACCAGCTGGGCAATCACGCAGACAAGAGAAGAAATTCACCCCCATTCCAATCTCTTATGGGAGTCTGCTGCCAAAATTAATAAAGGACAATCTCCTAGCATATGTCCCTCCAAAGAAGATGGATCCACCCTACCCAGAATGGTACAAACCTAATGAGAACTACGATTACCATTCAGACGCTCCTGGGCATTCGGTGGAGAATTGCATGACCTTAAAACATAAGGTCCAAGATTTAATAGATGCAGGGTGGATTACCTTCGACGCCTCTACTCCAAAAGTAGATGATTAGCCTCTTTCCAAACCCGAATGAAGGATGGGCTAAGGAAGATCAAGCAATTTAGAAATCATCATTTTTTTCATATAATAAAAAAAATATATATACAAAAAAATATATAATAAAAAAATATTAAAAAGCTTCGATGTATCTCTCGTGATCCCCGCCCATGATCACGAGATTTTTGATTAAAGTGGGCTTTGTAAATATTTGCATATATCAATACAATAAGGCATTTTTCATAATATTCATATGCTTCTCATTCTTTTCTCTCTCATTCCAAAATAATTGAATAAAATCTAAACCCAAATAAGTACCATATAAACAG
The DNA here is from genome assembly GCA_963425845.1 of Sphenostylis stenocarpa. Classification (NCBI taxonomy): domain Eukaryota; kingdom Viridiplantae; phylum Streptophyta; class Magnoliopsida; order Fabales; family Fabaceae; genus Sphenostylis; species Sphenostylis stenocarpa. The sequence goes on from OY731404.1 coordinate 63,807,828, forward strand.
TCATGTCTGTGATTGAAAGCTCTCTGCGAGATCTAAAAGCCGAAGGCTAATGGATTGAGTCAGACAGTGAGGAGGGGACCATTTCCCCGGACATGCAAAGACTGTTAGAAAAATAAGCTCAATTGATACAGCCCCATAAGGACAAAACTAAGGCCATCAATTTGGGACAAGGAGATAATAAGAAAGAAGTAAATGTCGATACCCAAACTGATAATATCAGGGAAGAGGCAATAACACCTTTGCGCTTATTCATGCCTTGTCCTTTCCCTTATACATCGGATAAAGTTGTACTGTGGATATGCACAGAAGAATTGTCTGTCAATAAATATATCTCCAATATAACTGGCATTGGGGGCACAACGAGAAGCGAAAGAATTTATTCCCCAAGGAGCTACAAGATAATGCTCCTAAAAACAAAGGAAAAATAAAGAAACCGAAGAGGAAAAGAAAAAAAAGAATCCAAGGGGAAGATTGAGCAGACCTTGGATTCACGGTGCTAGGGCAGTTTCTTCAACGCTCCACCGAAAAATCAAAATTCGTGGTAGGCGACAAATTGATCATGGTTCAAGCTAAAAACTACACTCGAATCAGCGAGCCATCCACCACACCTTAAATGGATGCGGCTGAAGAAGACATTTGAAAATATGGAAAGACTTCCTAGCAATTTAAAAGTGGCCCATATAATGAAGAGATATGGATACAACCCAGACAAGGGCTTGGAAAGGATGCTCAAAGAATAAGAGAGCCACCAGATTTTAAGGATAATCCTTTAAAGTACGACCCTACAAAAGAACAAGTCGTACAAAGAAAAAGAGAAGTCTCCCCTTCATACCTCAAAGACGATATTCCAAAAAGGAGGGATATTAGCGTCAAGGGTAGCATTAGTCATTAGATGTCCCTCTTCCGATTTTAAGGGATGTAAACCCAATGACTATTAGAGATCACTCCTCGGGGTGTGCCCGACCCCCGAGCATCTTTAGGGCACGCATTTCCCTTTTAATTACAAAAGAATGCTATTCTTACTATCTGCTTCTTTTCTCACTAATCATGTCTATACCCCATTAAATAACCATGTGTTAGACAAACGTTTTGATCCAAAATGCGTCAAAACAATCAAAGCGTCATATACAAAATAAAGTCCGCTAGGTATCCCAAAAAATGAAAAAGGGGAACCTAGACAAAAGTTAGGACACATCACAACATCCTAGGCTGAAAACCCAAAAGGGCGGACTAGGAAAGTTAATCAGTCACAAATAGGCGCCATAAAGTAATCAGCTGAAGACGCTACCTCATTAAAACAAAACGTTTGTTTAAACTAGCCTAAACACCGACCAACCTTGGCTAGCCATTCTTACAAAAACTATTATTTCAAAAAAAAATCTCACTAAAACACAAGCCTTTGCAATAAATCCCTTTCTTTCTATTCTCTTGACCCTTCATCATAAAGCATTCAAGTAATTGACTGGGAAATGTGGAAATATGGTGATCAATAGGAGGATTGAAATCCCTAAAGGAAAGCAAGAGGGGCATTGACATGACAATTGCTCTACATTCAAAATGATTACTCTTCGGTTATAGCAAAGATCCGAGATGGCAAATCGGTACAGCTAATCATGTTGATAAAAGCACATGATGATGGAAGTAAACTTAACAGAAGCTGAATGGGTTCGAAGCTGATATGACTAGCTAAACCTTATTAAGAAAAACAGTTGAATGTTATATGTCGGGACAAGCCTATCAAAGGAAAGGCAAAAAGGCTTATGAAAAAAGGTCAACCCTCACATTTACCATAAGAAGGATTTAATGGTAAATAAGTTGCTTCCAGCCCAAAAAGATTAAATTGGAAAATGGGCAGTGAACTACAAAGGACCCCTTGGGGTCAAATGAGCTTTCTCGAAAGGGGCTCTTATCCTCATCAATATGGATGGAAAAAAACTTCGACACCTAATCAACTCCGGTACGGTGAAGAAGTATTATGCTTGAAGACATTGCTCAAGACCCGTCAGGAATGAAAATCCGCAAAGGACATGCCTGGGCAAAAGATAGGGTCCATATTCCTCGCTAGGATACGTCCTAGGCAAAAAGAAGAGGTAAAAAAAAAGTAAATAAAAAAAAGAAACTAAGAGCAATGGTTACTTTAGTCAAAAATCGAAAAGGCGGCTAAGGTAACATTCTTCCAGAAGCAAGCAGTCTGCATAGTCTTCACTCTGAGCTCAGGCATCTCAACTGAAGCAATTAGGAGAACCAGGGGGCAGATATCATGGACATGACTGTTTAAGCCTATACAGTATAGCCAACCCTGACCACCCATTCTTCTAAATACCTTTTGAAATCCTTCTATAAAAGAAATAAAACTTTTGCTCATTTATCAATAAAAATTCCTTTTCATTTCCTTTCTCTTGACCAAATATTATGGAAATGCCTCTTTATTGATAAATCATAAATATGCGCAAAGACTTTTAATCAAAGATCAAGCATGCATCTAAAAAGAGGAAGCATAAAAATAATAAAAGAATAAATGCCTGCTAGGATATTCTTAGGTAAAAACTAGGGTAGCCTGCTAGATCGGAAACCCCAAAAGAACGATCTAGGCAAAAGATAAGGCAAAAGCCCCCTAAGATATTCTAGGCAAAAATTAAGGCAGCCCGCTAGATCGAAAACCCGTAAAGGGCGGTCTAGGCAAAAGATAGGGCTAAAACCAAAAGAGAAGCCCATCATCATAAAGGAGGAGCCCATCATGGTCATAAAGAAAGGAGCCCATCAACACATTCATGAGAAGCCAACGGGAAAAGGCCAGTTACTTTCTAAATGCATAAAAAATAAATAAACAATAGATTGCATTTAGGACATCCACACACAAAGTAGTTTCATAATACGACTTTGTCAAAATCAAGAAAAAATAATTTTCTTCAAACAAGAATAATAAACATGCATATAAGGAGGATAGTCTCCATACTTGCGATTGAAAACAGGAGGCGCTAGAATCCAGTCTCCATATGAAAATCGAAAATCACGAAAAGCGAAATCAAAACCATTTTAGAAGAATAAAGAGCTTCAAGGAAAATAGCTCTAACCTTCTATCCCAATAAACGAAGGTAAACCAAAAAGAGGCCAACGGAAAGGCTCAATGATCCTCAAGCGGATCTTTGCCTACTCCAGAGGCAAAACAAAATTACTCCACGACTCAGCATCATCATCACATGAGTCATCAACCATAGTCATTTAAAGATCCGACCACCATCCTTCCATCCAAGAAAGAAGGAAGCCATCAACATAGAAAAGCCAACGGAAAGGCTCGATAATCCCCAAGCGGATCCTTGCCTACTCCAAAGGCAACACAAAAATTATTTCATGACTCAGCATCACCACTTGAGTCATCAAACATAAATCATTTAAAGCCTCAATCAACATCCTTCCATCCAAGAAAAAGGAAGTCATCAACATGAAAAAGCCAACGGAAAGGCTTGATCATCCCCAAGAGGATCCTTGCTTACTCCAGAGGCAAGACAAAAAGATTACCTCACGACTCAGCTTCATCGCCACATGAGTCATCAAACAAACTCATCCAGAATCTCCGCCACTTACCCAAAGCAGAATAAGGAGAATAAGGGCTACACAAGAGCCCATCATACGGAGTCAAATCCTCCACATCACCAGGGGGCAACAGAAGGAAAAGAAAGAAAAACTTTTCATTCCCTAACGGAGGCCACCACAAAAAAAGGCTGCACGAAAATCCCCAAGAAGAGTATATCAAGAAAAGTCTACAAAAAGACAAAGAGGAAAACAAAAATTTCCATCTTCCAACTCAAATAAGAGCTTCACAAAGTCAGGAGCCAGGACTCCATCATCAAAATTGGATCCCCAGGAAACCAACAGACTCCTCGGTGAATCCCAAAAAGAAAAAGAAGAAAAACTCTTCATTCCGCTCAATAAAGAGCCTCACAAAAGTTAGGGCCAAGACTCCATCATAAAAAAAAAAATCAAAATCAAATCAAAGATTAGATCCCCCAAGAAAAGAAAAATCCCCCAGGGATCACCAAAAAGAAAGGAGAAAAAGATATCTTTTCATCCAAAGAAAAAGCCAATGTGCATAAAAAGGTGCACATATATAAAAACCAACTCGCGAAAAAGAAATTCAAATCGCGAGGAAAAAATAAAAACCCATTCCCCAGCAGGAATAAGAGCATAGGCAAAGCCAGCTCAAACAACAAGCATCCAATAAGGAGTCAAAAACTCCATCCCTCCCTAGGGGACAATTCAAAATAGATCCCCAAGAAACAACCAAATCCCTGATGGATCACCAAAAAGAGAAAAATCCCCAGCAAGCCTACCAGCAAAAGGCTAAATACAAAATTCATATCCTCAGGGAGTTAATCACCTATAACGCCCAATATGGATATCCCCAGCGAAGTGCAAAGCCTTCACTCCCAAGAAAAGCCTCTGCCTAAGGCAAGGAAAAAGCTGATATCCCCAAGAAATGGGAAATCAACCTATAAGAGGTAATACAAGCACAAAGCTTTCAAAAAGCATCCACCTACACAGAGGTATTATCAAGAACAAATATCCTCAAGTAGAACATCATCCTATTTAGAGGCGAAAAACAACAAGTAAAAAGCCTTCACCACTATTGAAGCACCCGCCTAATCAAGAGGCACAATAAAAAATCAACAAATCCCCAGTGGATTCCCGCCTAAATAAGAGGCAACCAGCAAAGAATCCCCGGCAAAGCCGGATGGCTAAACAAAAAAAAAAGCCAAAAACAAAGAATCCCCCGCAAAGACCGGATGGCTAAAAGGAAAAGCCAAATCCCAAAGAATCCCCGGCAAAAGCCGGATGGCTAAAAGAAAAAGCCAAAACAAAGAATCCCCGCCCAAGACCAGGATGGGCTGAAAGAAAAAGCCAAAACAAAGAATCCCGGCCAAGACCAGGATGGCTGAAAGAAAAAGCCAAAACAATGAAATCCCAGGCAAAAGCCGGATGGCTAAAAGAAAAAGCCAAAACAATGAAATCCCTGTAAAAACCGGATGACTAAAAAGTCCAGAAGAAAAACCAAATCATTCCCCAAGGAATAGGCGCATGATCAAAGACAATAAGCCGCCAAACACATCTCTAAAACCAGATGACCATAGGATGGATTACAAAAGAATACATCCTAAAGAGTCTGTCAAGATGCAGACTCGCACCCAGTAGGGGTGTAAAAACCATTAGAACCTTGTCAAGATGCAGGTTCGCACCCAGTGGGGGTGTAAAAACCACTAGAGCCTTGTCAAGATGCAGGTTCACACCCAGTGGGGGTGTAAAAACCACTAGAGCCTTGTCAAGATGCAGGTTCGCACCCAGTGGGGGTGTAAAATCCACTAGAGCCTTGTCAAGATGCAGGTTCGCACCCAGTGGGGGTGTAAAATCCACTAGAGCCTTGTCAAGATGCAGGTTCGCACCCAATGGGGGTATAAAAACCACTAGAGTCCGTTAAAATGCAGACTCGCACCCAGTGGGGGTGTAAAAACCACTAGAGCCTTGTCAAGATGCAGGTTAGCACCCAGTCGGGGTGTAAAAACCATTAGAGTCCGTCAAGATGCAGACTCGCACCCAGTGGGGGTGTAAAAACCACTAGAGCCTTGTCAAGATGCAGACTCGCACCCAGTGGGGGTGTAAAAACCACTAGAGCCTTGTCAAGATGCAGGTTCGCACCCAGTGGGGGTGTAAAAACCACTAGAGCCTTGTCAAGATGCAGGTTCGCACCCAGTGGGCGTGTAAAATCCACTAGAGCCTTGTCAAGATGCAGGTCCGCACCCAGTGGGGGTGTAAAATCCACTAGAGCCTTGTCAAGATGCAGGTTCGCACCCAGTGGGGGTGTAAAAACCACTAGAGCCTAGTCAATATGCAGGTTCGCACCCAATGGGGGTGTAAAATCCATTAGAACCTAGTCAATATGCGGGTTCGCACCCAATGGGGGTGTAAAATCCATTAGGACCTAGTCAATATGCGGGTTCGCACCCAATGGGGGTGTAAAATCCATTAGAACCTAGTCAATATGCTGGTTCGCACCCAATGGGGGTGTAAAAACCACTAGAGCCTAGTCAATATGCAGGTTCGCACCCAATGGGGGTGTAAAATCCATTAGAACCTAGTCAATATGCAGGCTCGCACCCAATGGGGGTGTAAAAACCACTAGAGCCTAGTCAATATGCAGATTCGCACCTAATCGGGGTGTAAAATCCATTAGAACCTAGTCAATATGCAGGTTCGCACCCAATGGGGGTATAAAATCCATTAGAACCTAGTCAATATGCAGGTTCGCACCCAGTGGGGTGTAAAATCCACTAGAACCTAGTCAATATGCGGGTTCACACCAAATGGAGGTGTAAAAACCACTAGAATCTAGCAAAAATGCAGATTCGTACCAGGTGGGGTAGGTACCCACCAAAACCTTAAAAATAAGGTTTTTTTACCAGATGAGGGTAGGTACTCATCAAAACTTAGCAAAATGCCTCGGGTAGAGTAAAAATACTCACCTGAAGCATTACAAAAAACGGGTGCAAAGACTTGCTTCTATTAGAGGATAGTTCAGTGTTGAGCACCTCAGAAGTAAGTACCCACAAGAGTTTAGCAAAATGCAAACTCATACCGGGTGAGGGTAGGTACTCACCAAAACCTTGTAAAACAAAGTTCATACCTAGTGGGGGTAGGTACTCACAAAAGTCTACTAAAATACAGACTTATACCAGGTGAGGGTAAGTAGTCACCAGAGCTTTATAAAAGGAGGCTCAAACCAGATAGGGGTTGGTACCTATCAAAATATTTATCATACGGAGGATCAGCAAAGGAGCAGCATCCGAAGGATAACCGGGCAAAAGGGTTAACTCCTTCCCCTACCAACTAACTTTGTCGGTATATTAAACCAACAAATTAGTTTGGCAGGTGAAGGGGGGGGGGGCAGCTGTAGACCCCTAATTTTGCCCGGCCTCTCAAATAAAAGCTAGGGGAATTTCACACAAAGACAATGTTCACCCGGCTTCCCAAATAAAAGAAAAGAAGACTTCTCGCAATAAGACGGAGGTCACCCATCCACACAATAAAGGCAAAGGAGACTTCCTACACAGAGATAAAGCTCGCCTGGCACTTTAATGAAGGCCAATAAGACTTCCTACATGAAGATAAAGCTTCAACGGACACACATCGGCATCAAATGACGTCCGAATACACAAAGGAAAGCTTCCTAGGGGTCCCAGAACACGAAAGCTAGCCAAAACAGGTCGAGACGACCGTCCCAAGGTCGAGACGGCCGTCCCAACCTTCCCTGGCCAAGTGGGACGGCCGTCCCAAATGGGACTGCCAGTCCCAGCTCCCCAGGTGGTCCCAGTCAGTGCAAATGTGTCATTTGGGATGGCCATCCCAACCCAGACGGCCGTCCCACTCCAGACGCACGTCCCAAGGGTGCAGGCAGCGAAAACTATAAATTGGAAGCTCATTTGGCACTGTTCCACACACCAGACAACTCCCAGTACTTGTCTATCCTCTTCTCTCTTTGAATGAACTCTCTGATTGCCTTTATAAGGTAACAATCAGTTAAGGAATCATATTCCAGCATTCGATTCTTCTGTAAAATTGAGTCGAGTCGATCGTGTATTTGGAGAGGAGAGTCTTTGTAGAGTGAAGGATTGCCAAACGCATCCTTGTGATTCAAGATTTGATATACAAAGCTTGCTACGGAGGTTTTATTTATTGCTTTCTGTATGCAATAAGAAATAAAATCATGTAGATAGCCATTCTTAACATTATGCAATAAAATAAGGGTAATCGCGTAATTTCTTGTAATCTTAACTTAAATGAATTAATCCGTCATAGGGAACCCGAAAGGGGCGTTGTGGGGTGCTAATACCTTCCCCACACGTAACTAACTCCCTTACCCGACTCTGGTTATAATGGCCAAGTTTGGTTTTTATTAAAATCAATGCTTTTTTCTCCTTTTCCAATGTTTATGGTCAAAACATTGGTGGCGACTCCAGAAGAACCCTTTTCGAAAACCTTGCTTCTATTAGAGGATAGTTCAGCGTTGAGCGCCTCGGAAGCAATGAACACACTTTAAACAAAAAACGCGAGTCTAAACCATCTTTTCGCGACCGCTCGCATAAACATTCGAGATGTCCCAGGACATCAGAACGGACGGCGGCGACACCAGACGGCCGTCCCAGCCTCTACAGACGATCATCCCTGTTTTCTGCACCCCAGACGGCCGTCCGAAGCTGCCAGACTGAAAAAATTATAAATAGGAAGCTCATTTGAGCGTTTTTCACACTCCAGACACTTCTCTTCTCTCCCTCTTTCGAATGAACTCTCTGATTTTCTAATAAAGTAACAATCGGTTAAGGAAGCTTCTTCCGGCATTCGATTCTTCTTAGAATTACAGTAGAGTCGGTCCTGTAATCGGGGAGGAGAGTCTTTGTAGAGTGGGGGATTGCCAAAACGCATCCTCACAGTTAAAGATTTGCAATAAAAAGCTTGCTACGGAGGTTCTTTTCACTTCTCTTCTCTTTTATTGCTTTATTTATTGTTTTATGTATGCAATAGAAAATAAAATCATGTAGATAGTCATTTTTAAAATGTTGTACAATAAAATAGGGTAATAGCGTAATTTCTCTTAATCTTTACTTTATGAATTGATCCGTCATAGGGAACCCAAAAGGGGCGTCGTGGGGGTGCCAACACCTTCCCCACACGTACCTAACTCCCTTACCCAACTCTGGTTATAATGGCCAAGTTTGGTTTTTCTTAAAATCAATGTCTTTTTATCCTTTTCCAATGTTTATGGTCAAAACATTGGTGGCAACTCCATAAGAACCCTTTTTGCGAAAACCTTGCTTTTATTAGAGGATAGTTCAGTTGTTGAGCACCTCGGAAGCAATGAACACATTTTAAAATAAACGCAAGTCTAAACCATCTTTTCGCGACCGCTTGCATAAACGTTCGAGATGTCCCTAGACGTCGGAATGGACGGCGGCGACAGTCACCCAGATCAACAAATCCCCAGAGGATTCCTGCCTACCTAAGAGGAACTCATAAAAAATCCCCGACAACCAGCAAAGTTGGATGACTACTACCAAAAGCTCAAAAACAAAGAATCCCCAACAATCAACAAGCTTGATGGCTATCTGAAAAGCCAAAAAAAATTAAAAGAAATTCTGGCACACCGGAAGACCTACCAGAAAAATCAAAAGCATTTACCAAAGCAAGGATCACTCCCCATAAAAGCGGCGCATGAGCTATAGCAGTAAGCCGCCGCCACAACCAAAGGGTCAGGTACCGCAAGAAGGAGCATCCTGAGGCACCTAACTAGATGAGGGTTCGTACCCGTCGACCAAGGGGTCAGCTACCGCATCAAAGGAGCATCACAAGGTTTCTCACTCGGCGCATGAGCTAGAGCAGTAAGCCGCCACCACCAGCGGTCCTACAAAGTGGACTCAACACCAGATGAGGGTGTATACTCATCAGGCCTTACAAAAGGGGGCTTACCGGACGGGGGTTCATACTCGTCAAACACCAGATGGGGGTGTGTACTCATCAGGCCTTACAAAAGGGGGCTTACCAGACGGGGGTTCATACTCGTCAAACACTAGATGGGGGTGTGTACTCATCGGGCCTTACAAAAGGGGGCTTACCAGATGGGGGTTCATACTTGTCAAACCAGATGGGGGTTCATACTCATCAATCGAAAGGATCAACTACCATCAGAAGGAGCATCTTGGAGGCGCACAACATCTTTTTTCCCCAGAGGATCAGCCACCGCGAGCCGGAGCATCCGAAGGGCAACCAGGCAAGAGGGTCAACTCCTTCACCCTCCATCCGATCTTCTTGGCACAACAAGCCAACAGTCGGCTAGTCAGGTGAAGGGAGGGTAGCTGTAGACCCCAAATCTTGCCCGACCTCAAAATAAGAGTAGAAGACCTCCTATTCGAAGATGGACGAAGCCTAAAAAGCCACTAGGAGAGACTATTAGGCCTCATATTAGAGTAGGAAAGATTTTCTATACAAAAATAAGGATTTTCGCCTTCAGGAGTCGAGACTGCCGTCTCGCTTTTCAGGACCGCCGTCTTGACCAATGGCAAGTCGAGACCGTCGTCTTGTTTGGTGAGACCACCGTCTCGACCTTCCCATTGGCGAGACCCCCATCCCATTTGGCGAGAAGGCCTTCTCGCAACTTGGCAAGTCAAGACCGCCATCTCGCCAAACGAGACCGTTGTCTCGCCACTTATTCAAGTCGAGACCGCCGTCCCGAATGGCAAGACCACCGTCTCAACCTTGCCAGTCGAGATTGCCGTCTTGACCTGATAGGCACGAATCCCTATAAATAGGGGGCACCCTCCCCTTCATTTCACACAGTTCTTCCACCTTCCCTTCTACAATTTTTCAAAATTCTTCTCCTAGAGCCACTTCGAAGCATTTCTGGAGTTTCTGAGTGTCTAAGAGAGCTTTTTTATAGCATTTCGAGCGAGATTTTGGCATTGTAAGAGCAAAAGGCTGCCAAAACGCACCCTATTTTTTATGGGAATTAATCAAAAGCTCGCTTCAGAGGTTTCTTCACTCTCTCCTTCTCTTTTACTGTTCTTTTTACTTATACTAAATTGCGTAATAGATATTAGGACCATGTAGTCATCATTTTAATTGTGCAAATAAAAGGGTAAAAGCATCATTTCAAAATTTTATCTATAAAATAACTAGCCTGTCATAGGGAACCCGAAAGGGGCGTCGTAAGGGAACTAACACTTCCCTTACACGTAACTAACTCCCTTACCCAACTCTGGTTTTAACGGCCAAAGTTGGTTTTCGAAAAACCAACGCCTTTTTATCCCCTTTTTTCGATGTTTCTGGCAAAAACATCGGTGGCGACTCCATCAGAACCCTTTCAAACTTGTTCTTAGGTCAGCCCGGTTATCGGACGATCTAAGAACGCCCTTTCAAAAACCTCGCCCTTAGGTTCAGGCCAGTTATCGGACAACCTAAAGGCGTTGTAACGTCACCCATAAAAGTGCGAAAAATGGAAAGTCGGAACCATCGCGTCGCTCCGACCACCTCTTTTTGACGGCAGCGACAACCCCCATCTTGTTTGACGAGTATGAAGCCCCGTCTGGTAAGCCCCCTTTTGTAAGGCCCAATGAGTACACACTCCTATCTAGTTTGACGAGTATGAACCCCCGTGTGGTTGTAAAGTCCACTTTGTAGGACCAGTTGCGACTTACTGCTCTGGCTCATGCGCAATGATTTTGCCTGTGTGCAGGTCTTTGTCTTTGAGACTTTCCTTGTCCTGAAGTTGTGGTGGCGGCTTAGTGCTCTAGCTCATGCATCGATTCTTGTGAGGAGTGTTTCTGCTTGATATTCTATTTTTTGACTTTTCTGGTAAAGTCTTCTGGTGTGCCGAGGATTCTTTTGATTTTTTCCTTTTTCTGATAGCCATCCAGCTTGTTGATTGCTGGGGATTCTTTGTTTTGATTTTTTGTAGTGGTCATCCGACTTTGCTGGTTATCAGGGATTTTTGGTAATTTTTTTTTGGGCAACGCCTTTGTGCAGGTGGACGTTTTGCTTGTTTACCTTTTTTCTCTTTGTCGGGAGAATGGTGGCTAATGTTTTGGGATTAATCTCTCCTTTTTCTGCGGTTTATTCTTTTTCCTCGCTATTTTGGATTTTAGCTTTTTCGGGATAACGCGTAAGCCTTTTTACTTTTCAGTCTCTTTTTATTACACTAGCTTTTTTCTTTTTCGGAAGAGAATAAAGGCAAACAACTTTACCAAAAGATTTTATTTATATATATCATGAAATTTGTACAATGATTCTATATATACAATGATGTTCCTAAGGCTGTGGTAGGCTCGACTGTGAGGCTGAAGACGGCTCAGGAGGAGGAAACTACCAAAGCATGTGTCTCTGAAACTCTTCCTGGCTTCGGATCATGCCGAGCACATGTTGGTCGATCGTATCCAGGCTTTGAATCACTCCCTTATGCCTCTGGCTGATGGTCTCCAGCCACGTCTCGAAGACGTCCTGCCTCAGGGACATCTGGTCTAATTGTTGGCGAATGTCATCCATGTGACGATGGACGCCAGGAAAATTATCCCCGTATTGCTACTGCTGCTCGAACTCCAGGGGCATCGGGATCTCCTGCGACGCATCCAGATCCTGGATTTCTAGGGTCATGGCGAGAGTCGGGTGGAGGGTCACCTAGGACCCTTGCCTGATGAGCATGCCCATGCTGACGAGCATGGACCCACTGATAAGCTCACGTCGCAGGATGGAGGGAATGTCCTCCCCATTGGCGCATCCCCATCTCTCGGCCAGCGGGGTGATGAGGGGAGCCATGAGGATGGCTCCAACGGGGCAGCTCCCGAAGTCCTTCCAAGCCTTAAAAAAGAAGTAGCCAGGATTACACCGACGTCCGTGTAGCATGTAGTGCAGCATGTAGAGATTGGGCTAAGTGATGTTCCCCTGACTCTCCTTTTGTTGCATGGATCATCCCCGCAAGCAGCTTATGGCAGATGTGGAGAGGAGGGTTGAGTGCATACCCTTTCATCAAGGCCGGTAGAATCTATGACCTGGTGAGATCCTCCCATATCTCATCGGTTGTGAGGGCAACCGACCTCTCACAAATAACTCCCTGATATTCCGGTGTCAGGGTGTTCGCGGGCTAGTTGAAGCCCATGGTGACGTTGAGCTCATCCAACATCATCGTCCGGTAGGTCCCGTTCATATAGTACGAGACCATCCTCGCCGGAGGGATACGTGGGAATAGCGTGGGCATGTCGATCATTGTGATGGAGGTGAGGAACTCCATCACGACCTGTTTGTAGATGCGGGTCGGAGGGTCCTGGTGGAGGAAATCCCACCTGATGCTATGGATGTAACCTCGCACATCCTCTTCCCAACCGAACTTGGCCAAGATACCGTAGTCTAACCGCAGCATGGGGTGCCAAGAGTATCCCTTAATGTGATCCAGCCTGGACTGGTGTTGCGACATGAGCTGAGTAGGGTCTGGAGGAGCCTGCGGTGCGGGAGCACTTGGGCCGGATCCCCGACCTCTCTGTCGGGGCCTGGAAGATTTTCCTTGTTGTATTTTGTTCAAAGACACTCAAAGATGTATGAAAATGTATGAGAGGATGCGGGAATGGAGTGCTTTAAAATTGACCCCAAAAGCCCCTTTATATAGAAAATTTTATTTTTTTGTCGTGACCGCCGTCTGGAATGTCGAGACAGCGGTCTCGCCCTTTACGATGTGGTGAGACGGCCGTCTCGCCAAATGAGAAGGCGGTCTCACCTTTAGCGAATTGTGAGATGGCAGTCTCGATTTCAGCAAATGATGAGATGACGGTCTCGCCAAACGAGATGGCGGTCTCGCCATTGATGGATGGCGAGACAAAGGTCTCGCCAAACGAGATGGCCGTCTGGGCCTTTCGAAAACATCTATGCATGCAATGTTTTCATGTTATGTGTCCTATAATGCTATTTTGTTGATTTTTTAGAAGGATTAACTGGTGTTTCTTTTGAAGATGAGGTCCTTCTAATGTCGTTTTCTAGCTGTACTTGCTTGTACCGTTCCAGACTTATTATGACCGAAGAATAATTGTTGGTTGAGGAGTAAACTTGCCATGTCGGTGCATTTTTTCCTTCCTCTAGAGGTTTCAATCCTCTTGTTGATTATATGCCTCCATATTCCCCACTAATTATCAGAATGTCATGATAAGGGTCAAGAGAAGAGAACTAAGAGGATAGTTTATTCAAAGGCTTGTGTTTTAGACAGTTGTATATTTTTATTTTTTATTCAAAAGGGGTTTTGTAAGAATGGTTGGCCAAGGTTGGTCAGAGTGTTTAAGATGATGTTAAACAAACTTCTTGCTTTGAGGATTTGCGTCTTAGCCAATTTCTATTGCTTTCTATGGCTGATTGACTTCCTCAGACTGCCCTTCGGGTTTTCAGACCAGGATATTGTGTTTTGGTCCTAACTTTTGTCTAGGTTCCTTTTTCCTTGTTTTGGGAATCCTAGCGGACCTTATTTTGTAACCCTAACTTCTGCCTAGGCTACGCTTTATTGTTGTTCGGGTTTCCTAGCAAGTCAACCCTAATTTTTGCGTAGCCCCCTTGGTGGGTTTCCTACCGGGTAATTTGCCCCCCTTTTTTTGCCTTTGGCTTCTATGGGTTTCTTTTGATTTATTATTTATTTTACACAATATTAGCGAAACATGGTTTTATTATGATGAGGTAAAACCTTATGCTGTGTTTCTAGTCAATCAGTTTGATTATTTTTGCAATGGCATGTTTTGATTATTTCGATGCACTTTGAAAATTTTTGCTTAAACATGGTTATTGTGAGGTCTAGTCATAAATAGCAAGAAGAGAAGCAAATGGTAAGAAATGTATTCTTATTAATTAATAGGGGAATATGTGCCCAAAAGATGCCCGGGGGTCAGGCTAGCCCTAGGAGATAATCTCTAGCAATCATCGGGTTTACATCCTTTAAGAAAGAAAAAAGAACTCCTAATGACTAGAGTTGCTCTCGACATTTGTATCCCTCCGCTTCGGAAGATCTGCTTGAGTGTGTGGAGGAGAGACTTCCCTTTTCTTTTTTCAGCTCGGCCCTTTGTAGGGTCATATCCTAGGCCATGCTTTAAAGGATTATCCTTGAATTCCGGGGGCTCCTTTATTCCTTGGGAGTCTGCCCACAGTCCTTGGCCAGGATTATAACCATACTTCATCATCATGCGGGCTACCTTCGTATTACCAGGAAGTCTTTCTACATTGGCGATTTCAAGCGCTTGAAAAGATGTTTCAAGAGCCTCTTCAGCCACATCCACATAGGGTTGAGTGTAGACCCCTAATTTTGCCCGATCTCTCAATAAAGGCTGAGAAGATCTCATATGACAAGACAAAGCTCGCTCGGCCTCTCAATAATAAAAGCTGAAGAGACTTCCTACAAAGACAAAGCTCTCCTGACATCTCAATAAAGGCCAAGAAGACTTCCTATATGAAGATAAAGCTTTAACAGGCGTTTATCGGCATCAAACGACGTCCGAATACACAAAGGAAAGCTTCCCGGGAGTCCCAGAACACGAAAGCTGGCCAAAACAGGTCAAGACGGCCGTCCCAACCTTCCTTGGCCAAGTGGGACGGCCGTCCCAAGTGGGACTGCCAGTCCAAGCTCCCCAGGGCGTCCCAGCCTTTGTAAAACATGCAGTTGGGACGGCCGTCCCAACCCAGACGCGCGTCCCAAGTGTGCAGGCAGCGAAAACTATAAATAGGAAGCTCATTTGGCACTGTTTAACACACCAGACAACTCCTAGTACTTGTCTATCCTCTTCCCTCTTCGAATGAACTCTCTGATTGCCTTAATAAGGTAATAATCAGTTAAGGAATCATATTCCAGCATTCGATTCTTCTGTAAAATTGAGTCGAGTCGATCTTGTATTTGGAGAGGAGAGTCTTTGTAGAGTGAAGGATTGCCAAAACGCATCCTTGCGATCAAAGATTTGCAATATAAAGCTTGCTACGAAGGTTCTATTCAATTCTCTTCTCTTTTACTGCTTTATTTTTTGCTTTCTGTATGCAATATAAAGTGATGTAGATAGCCATTTTCTAACATTATGCAATAAAATAGGGTAATCGCGTAATTTCTCATAATCTTCACTTAAATGAATTAATCCGTCATAGGGAACCTGAAAGGGGTGTTGTGGGGTGCTAACACCTTCCCCACGCGTAACTAACTCCCTTACCTAACTCTGGTTATAATGGCCAAGTTTGGTTTTTAATAAAATCAACGCCTTTTTATCCTTTTCCAATGTTTATGATCAAAACATTGGTGGCGACTCCAAAAGAATCCTTTTCGAAAACCTTGCTTTTATTAGAGGATAGTTCAGTTGTTGAGCACCTCGGAAGCAATGAACACACTTTAAACAAAAAATGCGAGTCTAAACCATCTTTTCGCGACCGCTCGCATAAACGTTCGAGATGTCCCTGGACGTCGAAACGGACTGCGGCGACAGATGGCGACTCCACTGGGGAAGCTAAAGAGTTGATCCCATTTAGTGACGGATAAATTCAAACTAAGTAAAGATTTGAAATTACGCCTTTACCCTTTTCTGTATTTTTATTGTATGGCTTTAATAATTGCTGTATGATTATTTCTGCAAATTGTTTGAAATATAAATTGCACACAACAATCCCTCTATACCCGAGGGCAAGAGTGAATACCTATAGGGAGTGGGTGGCAGATACGACCGGCTTGTTGGCACACGGGGCTACAACCGTTGTCGGAAACCACCAACTCAAGGTGATAACTCTCTTCTTTTGGTCTAAGGATGTCGCCATGGAGTTCCGTGCATGACCCGAGGACTGAGAGATTGAGAGGTCCCTATAATGGGGGCACCTTGGGGACCTTTGGCCTTGGTGAGAATAGTTTAGAACCGCCTAAACCAAGCACGTTTCTGC
Source organism: Sphenostylis stenocarpa (assembly GCA_963425845.1). Classification (NCBI taxonomy): domain Eukaryota; kingdom Viridiplantae; phylum Streptophyta; class Magnoliopsida; order Fabales; family Fabaceae; genus Sphenostylis; species Sphenostylis stenocarpa. The sequence goes on from OY731404.1 coordinate 63,824,295, forward strand.
AGGAAAACCCCACCTCGTGATTAAATAAGCGTGGCTCTGCTCGTGGATGTATGAATTGTGTGTGCATTCGTTTGCTGCATTTGTATTGATGCATTAGCATAGGATAATCATACAACAAAAGTAGTGAAAAACCCTAAAAATCATAAAAGTGATAAGATAAACCAACTTTATCTCGGACAGTCTTCAGTTAAGCTAGCCTGGTTTCAGGTTCTTTTGTAAGCTAAGTAGCCACGTTGACCGACAGAAGAGATAAAGGGTCATAAAAAATATAAAAACGATTGAAAGCCATAAAAATTCCTTTTTATAATAAAAAGATTCTTGGCAAAGTCGTATCATTCATACCACATCCTCCAATAAGTGGTAAAACTAAGAGAGAAAATAAATGCATTAAGAAAATTATGCATGCACATCATTTTAATAAACCTCCAAAAAATGGGTCTTAGGAGCATTTTTTGGGAAAATTACTAGGCCAAATCCCCTTTGGGATTTGCAACTTGGTTCTTCACCCTTTTCTCTTTGTTTTGACATGTTGTGCGTCCAAATCAGACAACCCAGTCGAAAGTTATTCCACTTTCAATATCTGCTGTCATAAAAAATATTTTTGTAGTGCATGCATAAAGCACATTCATTCTAGGATGCATTAGATATCCTTAGACAATAGCAAAAGAGACCCAAGTGCGTTTATCACCTTCCTAGAAGAGATAAGTGCGCTAAGGTATGTTGGCAACCTTTGAAAAAAGGAAGTTAACACACTAAGGTGGGTATGGTACCCTCAAAACATAGGCTTTTGAGAAGATACCAAAACTATTGTCTAGGGCATATCTATTTCACACCAATCATTTGAAATAAAAAGCTATAATAAAAATCATTAAAATCATTTAGAAAGTGGCTGGTCTTCTGCCCGTCCTCACTCGTGCTAAGAAAGCTAAGAAGATGGAGCAACTAGAAGAGCAAAACCGAAAGCTCACCACTGAGTTTAATACGCTGAAAGAGCAAATGACTCAAATGTTGGACATGATGCGCCAACAGAACCTCCAAAAAGAGGGTCCTCAAAGTGGACAAGCCTCTCACCAAGAAGAAGAAGAGGAACCTCAGGATGAACATGACCAATCTGATACAAGGGCAGTACATATTCATGCACCGGAAGTATCAAAGCAACAAATTACTGCTCTTGAAGAGAGGTTGAGAGCTATGGAGGGGCATAACTTTGATGTCAAAGAGGCGGCTGATATGTGCCTCGTTAAAAACATCCAATTCTCTAACAAATTCAAGACTCCAGAATTCCCAAAATACATGGGACTAACTTGCCCCAAAAGCCATCTTACAATGTACTGCAGTAAGATGGCTGCATATGCTGACAATGAAAAACTCCTGATCCACTGCTTTCAGGAGAGCTTAGCCGAATCAGCCCTAAACTGGTATATGCAACTGCAAGGGGGGCAAGTCCAAACATGGAGACATCTGGCGGATGCTTTTCTTCGTCGCTATAAATACAATATTGATCTAACCCACGAAAGAGCGAGATCTACAATTGCTAAGCAAGAAAAATGACGAATCCTTCAAAGCATATGCCCAAAGATGGAGGGAATTGGCGGCACAAGTAGAACCTCCTCTGTCAGACAAGGAAACCACATCCATGTTCATCAATTCTTTAAGCTGGTCCCTATTATGACAAAATGATAGGGAACACATCAACACTCTTTGCGAGATGTGGTAATTATAGGAGAAAGAGTAGAGCAAGGTACGAAAAGCAGGTAGAATTACACGGCATACTTCCTCCAATTCCTCTACTCCAAATATTAAGAAGAACTTCGGAAAGAAGAAGGAAGG
>OY731404.1:63826224-63909680 GCA_963425845.1 Sphenostylis stenocarpa
AATAATAAATGCCTGCTAGTATATTCTTAGGTAAAAATTAGGGTAGCCACCTTTAGATATAAACCTAACCGACGATCTAGGCAAAAGATAAGGCAACAACCCTAAGATATTCTAGGCAAAAATTAAGGCATGCCGACACTGCTAGATCGAAAACCAACGTAAAGGGGCGGTCTAGGCAAAAGATGAAGGCTAAGACCAAGAGATGAATAAAAGAGGAGTCCATTATCATGGTCATAAAAGGCAAAAGATAAGGCAAAAGCCCCCTAAGATATTCTAGGCAAAAATTAAGGCACCTGCTAGATCGAAAACCCGTAAAGGGCGGTCTAGGTAAAAGATAGGGCTAAAACCAAGAGATGAATAAAAGAGGAGTCCATTATCATGGTCATAAAGGAGGAGCCCATCGGCGTATTCTTAAGAAGCCAACGGGAGAAAGCCACTGTCACCGCCGTCAAAAAGAGGCGGTCGGAGCGACGCGATGGTTTTGTCGACCCTCTTGCTTTCGCGTTTTTTATGGGTGGTTACAACGTCCTTAGATTGTCCGATAACCGGGCTAACCTAGACATGAGGTTTTCGAAAAGTGTTCTTGGGTTGTCCGATAACTGGGCTAACCCAAGAACGGGTTTTGAAGGGTTCGTGGAGTCGCCACCGATGTTTTTACCAGAAACATCGGAAAATGAGTTTAAAGAGGCGTTGGTTTTCGAAAACCAACTTTGGTCATTAGAACCAGAGTTGGGTAAGGGAGTTAGTTACGTGTAAAGGAAGTGTTAGTTCCTTTACGACGCCCCTTTCGGGTTCCCTATGATAGGCCGGCTACTTTGGATAAATAATTAAACTGGAAAATTGCGCTTTTACCCTTTTATTATGCGGTATTTAAAGATTATGACTACATGGCCCTAGCGTCTATTGCATAATTTAAATGGAAGCGGTAAAGTAAATAAAGAGGTTTATGAACCTTCGAAGCAAGCTTTCTTATATTCTTTGAAAGAGGGTGCTTTGTGGCAGCCCTTCACTCTACAACGCTCAGAAACTCCGGAAATGCCTCGGAGGGATTCTAAAGAAGATTTAGAACGCTCAAAATTCTCCTAAAGACACTCAGAAACTCCGGAAATGCTTCGGAGGGGTTCTAGAGAGAGAAAATCTAGAGAGAAGGAGGAGGAACTGTGTGTTTCTGTGTGGAAATGAGGGGGGGAGAGCCCCTATTTATAGTTTTTCGCGCCTGACAGGTCGAGACCGCCGTTTCATCTGACAGGGTCGAGACTGCCGTCTCGACTAGGCAGAAGTCGAGACCGCCGTCTGGATAATCCAGACGGCGGTCTTGTCCCTAGCGTGAGGCGAGACGGTGGTCTGGTCCTTCCAGACGGCGGTCTCGTCCCTAGCGTGAGGCGAGAAACTTTATTTTTCGTGCTAGAAAAACCTCCTATCTTAGTACGGGGGCCTAATAGTCTCTCCTAGTGGCTTGTTAGGCTTCGGCCTTCTTCAAATAGGGGGTCTTCTGACTTTATTTGGAGGCTGGACAAGATTTGGGGTCTACAGCTGCCCCCCCTTTACCTGACTAGTCGGCTGTTGGCTTTGTTGTGCCAGACAGGTAGACAGGAAGGTAAAGGAGTTGACCCTCTCGCCCGGCTACCCTTCGGACGTCCCGTCTTGTGGCGGATGATCCTCTGGGGAGATGTTGTATTTATGCACCTCCGGGATACTACTCCTGACGTAGCCGATCCCTTTGGTTGACACGTGGTGGAACCTCCGGATACTACTCCTGACGTAGCCAATCCTTCGGTTGATGGGTATAAACCCCCCATCAGGTTGGTAGTTACAGTCCGTTGTGTGGGACTGGATGGGTATGAACCCCCCATCAGGCTGGTACGGTCCGTTGTGTGGGACCGGATGGGTATGAACCCCCCATCAGGGTGGTACGGTCCGTTGTGTGGGACCGGATGGGTATGAACCCCCCATCAGGGTGGTAGTGGCGGCTTACTGTTCAGGTAGCCCATGCGCCGTTTAGGCACTCCTTGTGTGCTGGTTGATAGGTATAAACCCCCTATCAGGCTGGTACAGTCCGTTGCGTAGGACTGGTGGTGGTGGCGGCTTACTGCTCGGGTAGCTCATGCGCCGTTTCACTGGGGATTGATTTCTGTGTTGGTAGATGTTCTTGGACTTCTTGGATGGTCGTCCGGGCTGCGCTGGGGATTTTGTTGGTTTGTTCATCCAGCTCCATTGACGGCCGGGGATTCTTTGTTTCTGATTTTTTTGTGGCAATCATCTGACTCTTGCTGGCTGGTCGGGTTCTTCTCTTCTCTTTTTGTGTTTGACTTTTGCTTGGTAGTCGGAATTTTGTTGGTTAAGGTAGTTGTTTTGTTTTAATCCTGCCTTTTCTCACGGTTTTATCTCTTTTTTCTCGCGATTTTGGATTTTGGCTTTTTTCTTGAGCGTATGCCTTTTCTCTTTTAAGCTTTTTTTGTTACGCTGACTTTTGTAAAAGACGGCAAAGAATGCATGGAATAAAATCTTATTCATGGGAAATTTTATTACAACAGTTTTTATTTAGGCCAGTGCGGTCCCTAGGGGCTATCATGAGGGGAATCGGGGTAAGGGTACTGTTTGTACACGTGATACCGGAAGTCTACTTGCTCTTGGACTTCGTCACGGTAGTCCTCTTGGAATGTCATCCATTCCTGTCGCAACCTCTGCTGCTCCTGGTAGATCTCGTCCTGGCGAGCTTGATAGGCCTGCTGGCAAGCGTTGTGGGCCTGTTGCCACTGGGTCTGTTGCTCTCGCCACACCGCTATTTGGGCAAACTGCTGGCTCAGATCATTCATGTGTTGGTGCATGCCAGCAAAGTCCTCTGTGTACGGTGGTGGCTGTTGCTGCTACTGTTGTTGCTGTTGGGAGCCGGGGGATGTGGGCATATCCTGCATCGCCACAATCCCCTGGAGGTCCAGCTCGAAGTCCAGGGAGGGGTGCAGGGTGAACTGGTTTCCCCGACGTATCAGCATCCCCATGTTGACCAGCATTGGCCCATTGATGGGCTCGGGTCGGAGATTACGGGCCAGCTCTTCCCGGCCAGGGCACCCCATTCTCTCTGCCAGAGGGGTGATGAGAGGAGCTATGAGGACGACCCCTGTGGATATGCTCCTGAAGTCCATAAGGGCCCTTAGGAGAAAGTATCCGGGGTTGCAGCACCGCCTCTGGTGCATGCAGTAGAGGACAAAGAGATCAAGTAGGGATATCTTACCCTGGCTCTCCTTCCTCCCATGGATTGTGCCTGCCAGCAGCTTGTGGCAAATGCGGAGTGCCGGTTGTAGTGCGGAGCCTCTCATCAAAGTGGGCAGTGTGGTTGCTCTTGTGAGCTCATGCCACATTTCCGCGGGGGTGAGGTTGGCGGGCAGAGAGCAGATGGCCTCTCGGTATTCTTGGGTCAGCGCTTCCTCGGGCCGGATGAATCCAATGGACACATTGAATTCTTCCAGGGTGGTGGTGTGGTATTGCCCACCCATGAAATAGTTCACCATTTTGGTGGGCTGCATGCCTGAGGCCATGGAGGCAAAACGAGACCGCCGTCTCGACTTCCCAGACGGCGGTCTCGACCTGAAAAAAATCCTATATAAAGGGAGCGCGCTTGGGGGGTTTCCTCACAACTCTCCAAGCCTCCAAAGCCTCCAACACTCATATTTTGCTCTCCCAAGCCTTCCCCACTCAAGATGTTCAGCAAAAGTGGCTCCAGGAAGAGAAGGGCCACCGCTGGTGCTAGCAGCTCGACACCACCGCCACCCCCAGACCCTTCTCAACTTCAACCACAACACCAGGCCCGCCTGGACAACCTCAGAAATTACCAGTGGCACTCCCTGCTAACACTGGACTTCGGCATCTTGGCCGAGTTTGGATGGGAAGAAGACGTCTGGGCGCACATCGATAGCATCGGGTGGGGTTTTCTGCTACAGCCTCCACCCGTTCATGTGTACCCACAAGCGGTACTCGAATTTCTGGCCTCGGTCTCTCTCATTGAGATCCCCTCTATGGCCTCAGGCATGCAGCCCACCAAAATGGTAAACTATTTTATGGATGGGCAATACCACACTACCACTTTGGAGGAATTCAATGTGTCCATTGGATTCATCCGGCCCGAGGCGGCGTTAACTCGGGAGTACCGTGAGGCCATTTGCTCTAGGCCCACCAACCTCACCGCTGCTGAGATGTGGCATGAGCTCACAGGAGCCACCACATTGCCCTCATTGATGAGGGGGTCTGCAATCCCCCCACCACTCCGCATCTGCCACAAGCTGCTGGCAGGCACCATCCATGCAAGAAAAGAGAGTCAGGGGAAGATATCCCTCCCTGACCTCTTTGCCCTCTATTGCATGCACAAGAGACGGCGCTGCAATCCCGGGTACTTCCTCCTGAGGGCCCTGAAGGACTTTGGGAGTAGATCCACAGGGGCCATCCTTGTGGCTCCCCTCATCACCCCTCTAGCAGAGAGAATGGGGTGCCCTGGCCGGGAAGAGCTGGCCCGCAATCTGCGACCCGAGCCCATCAACGGGCCAATGCTGGTCAGCATGGGGATGCTGATACGTCGGGGAAGTCAGTTTGCCCTGCATCCCACCCTGGACTTTGAGCTGGACCTCCGGGGAATAGTGGCGATGCAGGATACGCCCACATCTCCCAGCTCCCAGCAGCAGCAGCAGCAACAACAACAACCACCACCGTACACGGAGGACTTTGCTGGCCTCCACCAACACATGAACGATCTGAGCCAGCAGCTCGGCCAAATGGCGATATGGCAAGAGCAGCAGACCCAGTGGCGGCAGGTCCAAGACGTTCGCCAACAGGCCTTTCAAGAGGGCCAAGATGAAATCCGCCAAGAGCAGCAGAGGATGCGGCAGGAGTGGACGACGTTCCAGGAGGATTACAACGATGAAATCCAGGAACAAATCGACTTCCGCTACCACATGTATAAACATTTTCCCCACCGCACCCCCTCTGATGATGATGACTCTTAGGGACTGTACTGGTTAAAATAAAAGCTGCTGTAATAAACATTTCCATGAATAAAATTTTATTCCATGCATTCTTTGCCTTCTTTTACAAAAAAGTCAGCGTAACAAAAAAAACTTAAAAGAAAAAGGCACACGCTCAATAAAATCCAGAATCCAAAATCGCGAGAAAAAAGAGATAAAACCGCGAGAAAAAAGGCAGGATTAAAACAACTACCTTAACCAAACAAAATTTTGACTATCAAGCAAAAGTCGAACAAAACGAAGAAAACCCGACTAGCCAGCAAGAGTCGGATGATTACCACAAAAAATAAAAAACAAAGAATCCCCAGCAACCAACAAAGTTGGATGGACAACCAACAAAATCCCCGGCTCAGCCCGGACGACCATCCAAGAAGTCCAAGAATATCTACCAACACAGAAATCACTCCCCAGTAAACGGCGCATGGGCCACCCGAACAGTAAGCCGCCACTACCACCCTGATGGGGGGATCATACCCATCCAGTCCCACACAACGGACTGTAACTACCAGCCTGATGGGGGGGGGTTCATACCCATCCAGTCCCACACAACGGACTGTAACTACCAGCCTGATGGGGGGTTTATACCCATCAACCGAAGGATCGGCTACGTCAGGAGTAGTATCCGGAGGTTCTACCACGTGTCAACCAAAGGGATCGGCTACGTCAGGAGTAGTATTCCAGAGGTGCACAAACACAACATCTCCCCAGAGGATCACCTGCCACAAGACGGGACGTCCGAAGGGTAGCCGGGCAAGAGGGTCAACTCCTTTACCTTCCTGTCTACCTGTCTGGCATGACAAGCCAACAGTCGACTAGTCGGGTAAAGGGGGGGCAGCTGTAGACCCCAAATCTTGCCCGACCTCCAAATAAAGTCAGAAAGCTTCCTATTTGAAGACGGCCGAAGCCTAACAAGCCACTAGGAGAGACTATTAGGCCCCCGTACTAGGATAGGAAGGTTTTTTGGCCCGAAAAATAAAGTTTCTCGCCCTGAAGGGACGAGACTGTCGTCTGGAAAGACCAGACCGCCGTCCTTCTCTCTAGACTTTCTCTCTCTAAGAATCCCTCCGAGGCATTTCCGGAGTTTCTGAGTGTCTCTAGGCATAAACTGAGCGTTCTAAATCTCCTTTAGAATCCCTCCGAGGCATTTCCGGAGTTTCTGAGAGTTGTAGAGTGAAGGGTTGCCAAAACGCACCCTCTCTTTTAAAATATAAAAGCTTGCTTTGGAGGTGCATATTCTCCCTCTCTATTTTTATTACTGCCATTTAAATTACGCAATAGAAGCTAGGGCCATGTAGTCATAAACTTAAATTCCGTATAATAAAAGGGTAAAAGCACATTTTTCCAGTTTAATTATTTATTCAAAGTAGCCAGCCTATCATAGGGAACCCGAAAGGGGCGTCGTAAAGGAACTAACACTTCCTTTACACGTAACTAACTCCCTTACCCAACTCTGGTTCTAATGACCAAAGTTGGTTTTCGAAAACCAACGCCTTTTTAAAACCCCTTTTCTGATGTTTATGGTAAAAGTATCGGTGGCGACTCCATAGAACCCAAATTAAATAAGTCCCTGGGTTAGCCCGGTTATTGGACAACCCAGGGATACTTTCGAAAACCTCGCCCCTAGGTTAGCCCGGTTATCGGACAACCTAAAGGCGTTGTAACCACCAATAAAAAATGCGAAAATAAAGAGGGTCGAAAAAACCATCGCGTCGCTCCGACCGCCTCTCTTTTTTGACGGCGGCGACAATGTCATCTTGTTTCTTGATCAACAAGCTAAGCTGTACTGATTTGCCGAAGACCGCGTCACAGACTTTTTCTTGCTATTTGCCGAAGAGCAATCTTTTGTTCATAGGGCAACTGCCATATCAATGCCCTCTTTCCTTTCCTTAGGGATTTCAACCTTCCTATTGATCACTATGTTTCCACATTCCCCTTTATTACTTGAATGCTTTATAGTGAAATGGTCAAGAGAAGAGAAAGAAAAGGATTTACAACAAAGGCTTGTGTTTTAGAGGGATATTTTTTGTAATAGAGGTTTTTGTAAGAATGGCTAGCCAGGGTTAGTCTATGTTTAGGCTAGTTTAGATAAACGTTTCATTCTTATGATGTGGCGTCATTGTTTACTGATTTATGGCGCCTTTTTGTGATTGACTAACTTCCCTAGTCCGCCCTTTCGGGTTTTCAGCCTAGGATGCTGTGCTTATGTCCTAATTTTTGTCTAGGTTTCCTTTTTGTATTTATTTTTTAGGAATACCTAGCGGACTTTTCGTAACCCTAACTTTTTCCCAGGCTACCCTTTATTATCGTTCGGGTTTCCTGCCGGGTTTACCCTAACTTTTGTGCAGCCCCCTTTGTGGGTTTCCCGCCGGGTATTTTGCCCTTTTATTTTCTTGTCTTGGCCTTTGGCCTTGACGGGCATTGCTTTTTTGTATACATATATTATTTTTTTTGCACAACATTGTTGAAACTTGATTTTATTGAGATAAATTTTATCCGTGTTTCTAGTTAATCAATCGTATTTGACTTTGCTTTATGACGCGTTGCTTGTTCTGACGCAATTTGGAACAAAACGTTTATCTAAACCTTGTTTATTAAAATGGGGTATAGACATATTTAGCAAGAAAAGAAGCAGATGGTAAGAATAGCATTCCTTTGTAATTTCGGGGAAATGTGTGCCCTAGAGATGCTCGGGGGCCGGGCATACCCCGAGGAGTGATCTCTAATAGTCACTAGATTTACATCCCTTAGAATTAGAAGAAGGACACCTAATGACTAACGCTACCCTTTGCGCTAATATCCCTCCTTTTCGGAATATCATCTTCGAGGGATAAGACTTTCTGTTTTTCGTATGGTTTGATCTTTCGTGGGGTCATACCCTAAACCATATTTTAAAGGGTTATCTTTGAACTCCGGTGGCTCTTTTATTCCTTGAGTATTCTTTCCGAGCCCCTGTCCTGGACAATATCCATATTTTTTCATTATATGGGCCACCTTTGTATTGCTAGGGAGTCTTTCTATGTTAGCAATTTCGAGCGCTTGAAAAGATGTTTCAAGAGCCTCTTCAGCCGCATCCACATATGGTTGGACAGACGGTTTACTGATTAGAAAGTCTTCTTCAGCTTGAACTGTGACTAGTTTATCATTTGTCACAAACTTGACTTTCTGGTGAAGCGTTGAAGGTATTGCCTTAGCGCTGTGAATCCAAGGTCTACCAAGGAGACAACTATATGCTGGCGTGATATCCATCACGTGGAAGTCTATGTTAAAAATAGTAGGACCAATTTGGATTGGTAGACTGATCTCTCCTACTACTTCTCGTCTTGACCCGTCAAAGGCTCGAACAATTGTATTACTCGGACGCATGTGGGTTCCTTGTACTGTGATCCTGTCGAGTGTGACTTTAGGCATGACGTTTAAGGATGACCCATTATCCACAAGAACTTTGGAAATGAGATATTCCTTGCACTTGACGGAGATATGCAAGGTCTTGTTATGATTTGACCCTTCCAAAGGGAGTTCTTCATTGGTGAAGGTAAGATGATTATTGACTGTAATATTACCAACAATTCCTTCAAACTTGTCTTGGGATATTGCATGCGGAACGAATGATTCATTCAAAACCTTTAACAGTGCGTTTTGATGCGGTTCTGAACTCATTATGAGTGATAACAAGGTTATCTTGGCGGGAGTACGATTGAGTTGATCGATGATGGAGTACTCACTTTGTCTTATGTATTGGAGTAACTCATCTGTCTCCTCCTTGGATTCCTTTTCTTCTTCGGCTTTATTTTTCACTTTATCTTTAGGAATATTATCTTGTAATTCCTTGGGGGAGTATATTCTTCCGCTTCTTGTCATGCCCCCAATACCGGCTATGTTGGAGATATCTTGATTGGCTGACGATTCTTCTGAGTATCTCCATGGTACAACTTTATTTGATGAATAAGGGAAAGGCCGAGGCACGAATAAACGTAAAGGTGTTATTGCCCCTTCCCTTTTATCGATTGGAATATCCAACGGTGCTTGTTTATTATCATCTTTGGGTCTATCGACCGTTGTAGAGATTTTGATGACAAAAGGCTTCTTTTCCATTTATTCTGATTTGTGGAAAGCACATCAATTAATCCTTCCTTTTTATTATCTTTGTTTATTAAAATGAGGAGGGATGTATGAATGTATGCAACTTATGAATGCAATAGACAGTTTAAGGAAAGAAAACTTTTTATTTCAATTAGAAAGTGTTTATCCTTCTATACAATGCTTTGAAGCAAGTGCTGACAAAAACGGAGAAGCTTGAAGAATCCTAAAGGTAAATTAGGCTTTCTTCGTAATTTGTCTTCAGCTGTTCTCACATGGCTTCTGAGCGTCTTGATTTTCTCATGTACCGCCTAGCTCATATCTTCACTATATCGACGAGCCTCTTTTATCTTTTCTTCTTGATGCACGATCAAGCCTTGTTGTTGGTCAGACCTCTCTATTACTTGGTCTCTTTCACGAAGCAATTGACCGTATTAAGCTAATCCATCTCTTTCTTTATCATGTAGCTCCTCTAGGTCTTCTCTATATTTTTCAGCGGTTTCCCACCACTTTTGTGCTTCTGACCGAGTTTCTGCTAGGTCATCCTGTATTAACTTGATCGTTTTTGCCTGTTCTGCAAGCACACTCTCAAGATGTGCTATTTCATCACTCATATCCCGGAATAGACTATCTTGTTCAAGCCTTGGAATTTCCATTGCTTGTTTAGTCTCTTCTTGATAGTCAGCACAATCATTCTTAAGGCGTTCTATTTCATGGTCCTTCTTTTTACATTGCCTTTTTAGACCATCTATTATAAGGGTTGCTTCTTGCTCTTTTTCTTCGAAGGCCCTCAGTTGAGCTTCCATGACTTCAACCCTTTTATTTAAGGCATTGACCTGCAATTGTAGCTCTTCATTTACTAACGTCATAGTGATTGTGGAAGATGGTTGGGGTATCCCTCTTTTTTTCCTCCATTCTTCATATTCATGGGACGTAGATACCTGAACCTTTCCGAGTTCTTTATCTCCCATATAGACTGGTCTTTCCCATGCTTTCCGGACAGCGGATATTTCTTCAAAGTTATGGGAATAATGGCATAGACTCAGCCCTCTAAGCTCTTCTTGAGTTGGCACAGTCTGGGTCCTCATGAGTTGTCTCATAGCTATTTTAGGGGAGTAAGCTATACAACCCCTGAGGCCTAGTAATGGTATGCTCAGGTAATCTCCGCATCGTACAAGAATATAACCGGGTCGGAACCAAGGGCAAACCCATGATACATGCTCTATGTTCCAATTTTCTAACTCGGTTTTCCACTCTAAAGCTTGACGATGTTGAAGAGGGATCTTTGAAAAACTCCTTAAAGGATCAGGGAATACGCCCATGTGACTTGAAGCGTAGAAGTGAGTGACGCCCCATACGTATAGCAATGAAGTGCAGCATCCAAGTGTTTTCCCCTGTTTCTGTCGGCAGAAGTCTACTGAAAGCAGGGTATCAGCAAGAATTGCAAGTATAAGACTCTTAGAATATACATCTCAGGCAAAGAATGCATCTATTGCAGCATGATCCACAATATTCACATGAAATGGGAATAGCATGATTCCGAACATTGCTAATGCTAGAGTTTTGTTGAAAGTAGACCAATCTTTCTTTTCAGCCAAAGAGATTAAGTGGTCTTCTATTATAGCCATTTTCCAACCTCGGATGTTCCCTTTCCCCTCTAGGGTGGATTGATGAGGAGGCACTTGTATAATAGTAGCAACCTTACTCACAGCTACATATACTCCTGAGTAAACATAGATCCCAGCTGACTAAGGCCATCTAACCATGAGTTCATATTCTTCTAAGGTTGGTACTAAGTCAAACTGCGAAAACTCAAAGCAGTGCAGATTGGGATTCCAGAAGTGGACCAACGCTCTAACAAAAATTGGATCGATGCTGATTTTCAGGAGGTCAAGAATTCTTCCATAAGATTTCTCGAAATTAGCAATGACCTCTGGCGACATATATGTACTCAACTGCATTAACTTCTCTACACGGCATAGAAGGATTTCCACTTTCTTTAACTGTCTATTACTGGATCCCTCCATTATCTAAAAGAAATGAAAAATGCATGATTTGAGGATGAGCTCTTGTAAATGCATGCATGTAAGTGTTTGTTTTTCTAAGTATTATCATGTTTTATTCCTAATATGATACATGGTAATACTTGGTTTTTCTTAAAAAAGAAAACTATCTATATGGATGTTTATGGATTTTGATGAAGAGAATCCTATTTTTTCTCTTATTATTTTTATGAACAAAGGTTGTATTAATTATAAGACCTTTATCAAGAATTTTTTTATTATAGGAAGTATTTTTATGGCTTTAAATTGTTTTTATGTTTTTTATGACCCTTTATCTCTTCTGTCGGTCAACGTGGCTACTTAGCTTACAAAGAACCTGAAACCAGGCTAGCTTAACTGAAGACTAGCCGAGATAAAGTTGGTCTTATCTTATCACTTTTTGATTTTTAGGGTTTTTCATTTTTTTTGTTTGTTATATGATTACCCTATGCTAATGCATCAATACAAATGCAGCAAACAAATGCACACACATTTCATTCACCCACGAGCAAAGCCACGCTTATTTAATCATGAGGTAGGGTTTTCCTGCAGAAACGTGCTTGGTTTGGGTGGTTCTACACTGTTCTCACCAAGGCCAAAGGTCCCCAAGGTGCCCCCATTATAGGGACCTCTCAATCTCTCAGTCCTCGGGTCATGCACGGAACTCCGTGTCGACATCCTTAGACCAAAAGAAGAGAGTTATCACCTTGAGTTGGTGGTTTCCGACAACGGTTGTAGCCCCGTGTGCCAACAAGCCGGTCGTATCTGCCACCCACTCCCTATAGGTATTCACTCTTGCCCCCGGGTATAGAGGGACTGTTGTGTGCAAGGGTTTTTGTGTGCAATTTGTATTTCAAACAATTTGCAGAAAATAATCATACAACAATTATTAAAGCCATACAATAAAACATACGAAAAAGGGTAAAGGCGTAATTTCAAATCTTTACTTAGTTTGAGTTTTATCCGTCACTAAATGGGATCAACTCTCTAGCTTCCCCAGTGGAGTCGCCATCTGTCGCTGCCGTCCGTTCCGACGTCCAGGGACATCTCGAACATTTAATGTGAGTGGTCGCGAAAAGATGGTTAAGACTCGCGTTTTTTGTTTCAAATATGTTCATTGCTTCCATGGTGCTCAACAACTGAACTATCCTCTAATAGAAGCAAGGTTTTCGAAAAAGGGGTTCTTTTGGAGTCGCCACCAATGTTTTGACCTTAAACATTGGAAAAGGAAAAAATGTTGATTTTAAGAAAAACCGCACTTGGCCATTATAACCAGAGTTGGGTAAGGGAGTTAGTTACGTGTGGGGAAGGTATTAGCACCCCACAACGCCCCTTTCGGGTTCCCTATGACGGATTAATTCATTTAAGTAGAGATTACAGGAAATTACGCTATTACCCTATTTTATTCGTACAATAAATATGGCTATCTACATGATTTTATTTACATTTCATAAAGCAATAAATAAAGCAGTAAAAAAGAAGAGATTTGAGAAGAACCTCCGTAGCAAGCTTTATATAGCAACTCTCTTACAATAAGGACGCGTTTCGGCAGTCCCTCTCTCTACAACGACTCTCCTCACGACAAAACTCGACTCAACTAAAATTTTCTAGAAGAATCGAATGCCGGAATATAATTCCTTAACTGATTGTTACCTCTTTAAGGCAATCAGAAAGATCATTCGAAGGAGGGAGAAGAGTAGACAAGTGCTCTGAGTTGTCTGGAGTGTGGAAAAGTGCCAAATGAGCCTCCTATTTATAGTTTTCGCTGCCTGGCACATCTGGGACGGTCGTCTGGGCCGGGACGGCCGTTTGGGGTGGGACGGCCGTCCCACTTGCAATTTTAACACAGACCCAACCCCCCTGGAACTTGGGACGGTCGTCCCACATGTGGGACGCGCGTCTCACTTATCCTAGGTTAGTTGGGACGGCCGTCCCAACTCTGGGACGGGGGTCTCGACCTGTTTTGTCCAGTTTTTGCGTTCTGGGACCCCGGGAAGCTTTCCTTGCTTTTTTCGGACATTGGTTGATGCCGATATGTGTCCGTTGAAGCTTTAATCTTCTTATAGGAAGTCTTCTTGGCCTTCATTAAGATGTCGGGCGAGCTTTATCTTCATGTAGGGAGTCTCCTTAGCTTTCGTCGGGTGACTGGGTGAACTCTATGTTGTTACGAGAGGTCTCCTTTTCTTTTATTAAGAAGCCGGGCAAAATTAGGGGTCTACAAGGAGGAGACAGATGAGTTACTCCAGTACATAAGACAAAGCGAGTACTCCATCATCGATCAACTCAATCGCACTCCTGCAAAGATAACCTTGTTATCACTCATAATGAGTTCGGAACCGCATCGAAATGCACTGTTAAAGGTTTTGAATGAATCATTTGTTCCACATGCAATCTCCCAGGACAAATTTGAAGGAATTATTGGTAACATTACAGCCAATAATCATCTTACCTTCACAAATGAAGAATTCCCTTTAGAAGGGTCAAATCACAACAAGCCCTTGCATATTTCTGTCAAATGCAAGGAATATCTCATTTCCAAAGTTCTGGTAGATAATGGGTCATCCTTAAACGTCATGCCTAAAGGAACACTTGACAAGATAACTGTGCAAGGAACCCACATGCGCCCGAGTAATACAATTGTTCGAGCCTTTGATGGATCAAGACGTGAAGTAGTAGGAGAAATTAATCTACCAATTCAAATTGTCCCTACTATCTTTAACATAGACTTCCACGTGATGGATATCACGCCGGCATATAGTTGTCTCCTTGGTAGACCTTGGATTCATAGTTTGTGACAAATACCTTCAACGCTCCACTAGAAAGTCAAGTTTGTGACAAATGATAAACTCGTCACAGTTCAAGCTGAAGAAGACTTTCTAATTAGCAAACCGTCTGTCCAACCATATGTGGATGCGGCTGAAGAGGCTCTTGAAACATCTTTTCAAGTGCTCGAAATTGCCAACATAGAAAGACTTCCCAGTAATACAAAGGTGGCCCATATGATGAAAAGATATGGATATCGCCCAGGACAGGGGCTCGGAAAGAATACTCAAGGAATAAAAGAGCCACCGGAGTTCAAAGATAATCCTTTAAAGTATGGTTTAGGGTATGACCCCACGAAAGATCAAACCATACAGAAAACAGGGAAGTCTTATCCCTCATAGACGATATTCCGAAAAGGAGGGATATTAGCGCAAAGGGTAGCGTTAGTCATTAGGTGTCCTTCTTCCAATTCTAAGGGATGTAAACCTAGTGACTATTAGAGATCACTCCTCGGGGTATGCCCAGACCCTGAGCATTTCTAGGGCACACATTTCCCCAAAATTACAAAAGAATGTTATTCTTACTATCTGCTTCTTTTCTTGCTAAATATGTCTATACCCCATTTTTTAAGTAGACCTTGGATTAACGATACTAGGGTAGTTTCTTCAATACTCCACCGAAAAATCAAATTCGTGGTAGGCGACAAGTTGATCATGGTTCAAGTTAAAGACTACATTCGAATCAGCAAGCCGTCCACCATACCTTAAATGGATGTGGCTGAAGAAGACATTTGAAAATATGGAAAGACTTCCTAATAATATGAAAGTGGCCCATATAATGAAGAAATATGGATACAGCCCAAAACAAGGGCTTGGAAAGGATGCTCAAGGAATAAGAGAGCCACCAGATTTTAAGGATAATCCTTTAAAGTACGACCCTACAAAATATCAAGTCGTACAAAGAAAAGCGAGGTCTCCCCTCCATACCTTAAAGACGATCTTTCGAAAGGGAGGGATATTAGCGTCAAAGGTAGCATTAGTCATTAGATGTCCTTCTTCCAATTTTAAGGGATGTAAACCCAATGACTATTAGAGATCACTCCTCGGGGTGTGCCTGATCCCCGAGCATGTTTAGGGCACGCATTTCCCTTTGAATTACAAAAGAATGTTATTCTTACTATCTGCTTCTTTTCTCGCTAATCATATTTATACACCATAAATAACCATGTTTAGACAAACGCTTTGTTCCAAAATACATAGACAAAATGAAGCCAAACTTAACATGATTGATTAGCTAGAGACACAAATAAGAAAATCGTGTTTCGACAATGGTTTGAGAAAAGAAATTATTATTAAAAGAAGCCTGTCAAGGTCAAAGGCCATGACAAAAAGATAAAACGGCAAAATCCTAGGCTGAAAACCCAAAAGGGCGGACTAGGAAAGTTAATGAGTCACAAATAGGCGCCATAAAGTAATCAGCTGAAGATGCCACCTCATTCAAACAAAACGTTTATTTAAACTAGCCTAAACACCGACCAACCTTGGCTAGCTATTCTTACAAAAACTATTATTTAAAAAAAAATCCCACTAAAACACAAGCCTTTGCAATAAATCCCTTTCTTTCTCTTCTCTTGACCATTCACCCTAAAGCATTCAAGTAATTGACTGGGAAATGTGAAAATATAGTGATCAATAGGAGGATTAAAATCCCTAAGGAAAGGAAGAGGGGCATTGACATTCAAAATGATTACTCTTCGGTTATAGCAAAGATTCGAGACGACAAATCGGTACAGCTAATCATGTTGACAAAAGCACATGATGATGGAAGCTAAATTAATAGAAGCTGAACAGGTTCAAAGCCGATATAACCAGTTAAACCTTATGGAAGAAAAACGGCTGAATGTTATATGTCGTGAGCAAGCCTATCAAAGGAAGATAAAAAAGGCTTACGAAAAAAGTCAACCCTCATATTTACCATAAGAAGGATTTAATGGTAAATAAGTTGCTTCCAGCCCAAAAGGATAAAATTGGAAAATGGGCAGTGAACTACGAAGAACCCTTTGTGGTCAAATGAGCTTTCTCGGAAGGGGCTCTTATCCTCGCCAATATGGATGGGAAAGAACTTCGACACCTAATCAACTCCGGTACGGTGAAGAAGTATTATGCTTGAAGACATTCCTCAAGACCCGTCAAGAATGAAAACCCGCAAAGGGCATCCCTGGGCAAAATATAGGGTCTATATCCCTCGCTAGGATACGTCCTAGGCAAAAAGTAGAGGTAAAAAAAAAGAAAAAAAACTAACTAAGAGCAATGGTTACCTCAGTCGAAAACCGAAAGGCGGCTAAGGTAACATTCTTCCAGAAGCAAGAAGTCTGCATAGTCTTCACTCTGAGCTCAAACATCTCAACTGAAGCAATTAGGAGAACCAGGGGGCAGATATCATAGACATGACTGTATAAGCCTAAACAGTACAGCCAACCTTGACCACCCATTCTTCTAAATACCCTTGAAATCCTTCTATAAAAGAAATAAACTTTTGCTCATTTATCAATAAAATTCCCTTTCATTTCCTTTCTCTTGACCAAATATTATGGAAATGCCTCTTTATTGATAAATCATAAATATGCACAAAGAACTTTAATCAAAGATCAAGCATGCATCTAAAAAAGAGGAAGCATAAAAAATAATTACAGAATAAGTGACTGCTAGGATATTCTTAGGTAAAAATTAGGGTAGCCTGCTAGATCGGAAACCCCAAAAGAACGGTCTAGGCAAAAGATAAGGCGAAAGCCCCCTAAGATATTCTAGGCAAAAATTAAGGTAGCCCGCTAGATCGAAAACCCGTAAAGGGCGGTCTAGGTAAAAGATAGGGCTAAAACCAAAAGATGAATAAAAAAGGAGCCCATCATCATGGTCATAAAGGAGGAGCTCATCGACGTGTACATAAGAAGCCAACGGGAGAAGGACAGTTACTTTCTAAATGCATCAAAAATAAATAAACAATAGATTGCATTTAGGACTGTCGTCGCCGTCTTGAAAGAGAGAGGCGGTTGGAGCGACGCGATGGTTTTTTCGACCCTCGTGTTTTCGCGTTTTTATGGGTGGTTACAACGCCTTTAGGTTGTCCGATAACTGGGCTAACCTAGGGGCGAGGTTTTCGAAAGGTGTCCTTGGGTTGTCCGATAACCGGGCTAACCCAAGGACTTATTTATTTTGGGTTCTATGGAGTCGCCATCGACGTTTTTACCGGAAACATCGGAAAAGGTTTTTGAAAGGCGTTGGTTTTCGAAAACCAACTTTGGTCATTAGAACCAGAGTTGGGTAAGGGAGTTAGTTACGTGGTAAAGGAAGTATCAGTTCCTTTACTACGCCCCTTTCGGGTTCCCTATGACAGGCCAACTTTTATTGTTAATAAATAAACCGGAAAATATGCTTTTGCCCTTTTTATTATGCGGAATTTAAAATGATGACTACATGGCCCTAATCTATTGCATAATTAAAACTAAAGCGTTAAAAGTAGAGAGGGAGAAATTAAACCTCCGAATCAAGCTTTTTATATTTCTTTAAAAGAAATGGGTGCTTTTTGGTAGCCCTTCACTCTAAAAGACGCCGGAAACTCTTCTAGACGTCGAAAAAATGCTCTCAAAGACACTCAGAAACTCCGAAAATGCGTCAGAGGGATTCTAGAGAGAAGTTTTTAGAGAGAAGGCAGAGCTAATGCTTGTGGTGTGTGGAAATGAGGGGGGGAGGACCCCTATTTATAGGTTTTCGCGCTGTCAGGTGGCGAGACCGCCGTTCTCGTCTGACAGGGTCGAGACCGTCGTCTCGTCCAACGAGACCGCCGTCTCGCCCTATCAAACGCGGTGAGACCGCCGTCTGGGGAAGCGAGACCGCCGTCTCGCCCTTCGCAGGTGTCGAGACCGCCGTCTCGTTAAGCGAGACGGCGGTCTCGCCACTTGCATGAGGCGAGACGGCGGTCTGGGAAATCCAGACGGCGGTCTCGTCCCAACAAGGCGAGAAAACTTATTTTTTGGCACAGAAACTCCCTCCTATCCTAGTATGGGGCCTAATAGTCTCTCCTAATGGCTTGTTAGGCTTTGTCCATCTTCAAATAGGAGGTCTTCTGCTCTTTATATGGAGGCCGGGCAAGATTTGGGGTCTACAGCTGCCCCCCCTTTACCCGATTAGTCGACTGCCGGCCTTTTGTGCTTAGGTGATCGACTGGAGGGTAAAGGAGTTGACCCTCTTGCCCGGTTGCCCTTCAGGTACTCCGTCTTTGCGGCGGGTGATCCTCTGGGGAAATGTTGTGTTGTGCGCTTCTGGATGCTCCTTTGACGCGGTAGCTGACCCCTTCAGCTGATGAGTACGAACCCTCATCTGGTTTGACGAGTATGAACCCCCACCCGGTAAGCCCCCTTCTGTAAGGCCTGATGAGTACACACCCCCATCTGGTGTTTGACGAGTATGAACCCCCGTCTGGTAAGCCCCCTTTTGTAAGGCCTGATGAGTACACACCCCCATCTGGTGTTAAGCCTCCGGATGCTCCATCTTGCGGTAGCTGATCCTTTGGCTGTGGTGGCGACTTACTGATTCTGATCACGCGCCGATGTCAAACCTCGGGATGCTCCTTTGACGCGGTAGCTGACCCCTTGGCTGACGCGGTAGCTGACCCCTTGGCTGACCATGCGCCGTCTCCTTGGGAAGTGATGTCTGTGTTTGGTAGATGTGTTTGGACCTCTTGAATGGTCACCCGGGCTGTGCCGGGGATTTTGTGTTTCATCCAGCTTTGTTGATTGCTGGGGATTCTTTGATTTTGTTCTTTTGGAGGTGATCATCCAATTCTCGCTGGCTGGTCGGATGGGTCTTTGTTTTGTTGTTCGACTCTTGCTTGGCAGTCAAAATTTTGTTAGTTGGATAGGGTTTTACCGGGGTACCTCTATGCAAACATGAAAATGATCTTTTCTTGACATGAATGTCTTTTTTTGTTATGAAGTGTGTTTGTTTGTTTTGATCCTGACAAAGTCCTATTTGTGTGACTACTTGTGTGTAGATGCTTGTTGATGCAAATTTATTTTAGTTGAGGATATCTAGAAAGTGACCGGTGCTTCCTTCTTTTTTTGTTCTATTCTTTTGCACTTTTTGTTTTAACCCTATCTTTTGCCTAGACTGCCCTTTGCGGGTTTTCGATCTAGCGGGTTTTGATTTTCTTGTCTGAGATATTTTGGTGGGCTCTTTTTTTTTTTTTTTTTTTATGAAAGCCTTATCTTTTGCCTAGACCGCCCTTTGCGGGTTTTCGATCTAGCAGGCTGCCTTGTACTTTTTGCTTGACCATGGTTGGTGTCATTCTTCTCGCTTTTATGCTTTCTTGAATTGCTTATTTTATGCATGCTCATATTTCATTAATACAGAGGCATTCACACAAATAGGTAATAGAGAAGGAAAGACAATTTTATTGATATAAACAGATGGTTTGTTCTTACACGGGGATTTACAAAAGAATTTGTAAGCAAGGCTGGCCAGGGTTGGCTAAACTGTATGAGGGTGTCACAATCATGTCTGTGATCTCTGTTTCCCCGTTTTTCCTGGTCCCTTCAGTTGAGATGCTCGAATCCGGAGTGAAGACTATGCGAAGTCTGTTTGCTATTGTGGAGTGTCGCCGCCTCCCAAAAACGAAGGGGACGGTCGGAGCGACGCGATGGTTTTTTCGACCCTCTTGTTTTCGCATTTTTATGGGTGGTTACAACGTCCTTAGGTTGTCCTTTAACCGGGCTAACCTAGAGACGAGGTTTTCGAAAAGTGTTCTTGGGTTGTCCGATAACCGGGCTAACCCAAGAACGGGTTTTGAAGGGTTCGTGGAGTCGCCACCGATGTTTTTACCAAAAAAATCGGAAAAGGAGTTTAAAAAGGCGTTGGTTATCGAAAACCAACTTTGGTCATTAGAACCAGAGTTGGGTAAGGGAGTTAGTTACGTGTAAAGGAAGTATTAGTTCCTTTACGATGCCCCTTTCGGGTTCCCTATGATAAGCCGGCTACTTTGGATAAATAATTAAACTGGAAAATTGCGCTTTTACCCTTTTATTATGCGGTATTTAAAGATTATGACTACATGGCCCTAGCGTCTATTTCATAATTGTAAATAAAAGCGGTAAAATTAGAAAGAGAGAGGGTGCACCTCCAAAGCAAGCTTTTTGTATTTCTCTTTAAAGAGTGGGTGCTTTTTGGCAACCCTTCACTCTACAACTCTCAGAAACTCCGGAAATGCCTCTGAGGGATTTTAAAGAAGATTTAAGACGCTCAATTTATGCCTAGAGACACTCAGAAACTCCGGAAATGCTTCGGAGGGGTTCTAGAGAGAGAAAATCTAGAGAGAAGGAGGAGCTACTGTGTGTGGTGTCTGGAAAAAGGGGAAATGGAGCCCCTATTTATAGTTTTTCGCGCCTGACAGGTCGAGACCGCTGGTCTGGTCCTTCCAGACGGCGGTCTCGTCCCTAGCGTGAGGCGAGACGACGGTCTGGTCCTTCCAGACGGCGGTCTCGTCCCTTCAGGGCGAGAAACCTTATTTTTCGGGCCAAAAAACCCTCCTATCTTAGTACGGGGGCCTAATAGTCTCTCCTAGTGGCTTGTTAGGCTTCAGCCGTCTTCAAATAGGGGGTCTTCTGACTTTATTCTGAGGCCGGGCAAGATTTGGGGTCTACAACTGCCCCCCCTTTACCTGACTAGTCAGTTGTTGGCCTGTTGTGCCAGACAGACTGACAGGAAGGTAAAGGAGTTGACCCTCTTGCCCGGTTGCCCTTCAGATGTTCCGTCTATGCGGCGGGTGATCTTCTGGGGGAAAATTGTGTATTTGTGCACTTCTAGGATACTACTTCTGATGTAGTCGATCCCTTTGGTTAACATGTGGTAGAACCTCAGGATACTCCTTCTGACGGTAGCCGATCCTTCGGTTGATGGGTATAAACCCCCCATCAGGCTGGTAGTTGCAGTCCGTTGTGTGGGACTGGATGGGTATGAACCCCCCATCAGGCTGGTAGTTGCAGTCCGTTGTGTGGGACTGGATGGATATGAACCCCCCATCAGGGTGGTAGTGGCGGCTTACTGTTCAGGTGGCCC
Source organism: Sphenostylis stenocarpa (assembly GCA_963425845.1). Lineage (NCBI taxonomy): Eukaryota > Viridiplantae > Streptophyta > Magnoliopsida > Fabales > Fabaceae > Sphenostylis > Sphenostylis stenocarpa. The sequence continues at coordinate 63,847,228 of OY731404.1, forward strand.
ATGCGCCGTTTAGGCACTCCTTGTGTGCTGGTTGATAGGTATAAACCCCCTATCAGGCTGGTACAGTCCGTTGCGTAGGACTGCTGGTGGTGGCGGCTTACTGCTCGGGTAGCTCATGCGCCGTTGTTGAGATGTGTTTTGTCTTTGTTTTTTGTCTTCTCTGGGAATTGTCATCCGGTATGTGCCGGGGATTCTGTTGGTGTTCGTCCAGCTTGTTGATTGCTGGGGATTCTTTGTTTTTTATCTTTTGTGGTGGTCATCTGACTTTGCTGGTTGTCGGGAATTTTTTGTTAAGTGCCTCTTAGGTAGGCAGGAATCCTCTGGGGATTTGTTGATCTTGGTGACGCCTCTTGAGTAGGAGGATATCCATTGAGTTTTTGGTAATGCCTCTGAGTAGGCAGATGTTCCGTTTGGAGGTGAAGACTTTTGGTTTTGCTTTTTTCTTTGCCTCTGAATAGGCTAATGTTGCTTTTTTGCTTGCAAGGTTTTGCCTATGCGTTCCACTAGGGATATCCATGTTAGGCAAGTAGCTTTCTGAGGATATGCGTTTGAAGTTTTGCCTTTGCAGTAGGCTCTCTGGGTAAGTTTTTTTTTTTTTTGGTGATCTACTAGGGAGTTGGTTGACTCCTTGGGGATCTAATTTTGGTCGCCTCTTGGGGAATGGAGTTGTGACTCCTTGTTTGGTGTTGATGAGAGCTGGTTTCTTCAAGCTCTTATTCCTCTGGAGTTTTTTGTTTTTTTGTTTACTGTGCCTCTGAGTAGGCGGATGCTTCATTAGTGGTGAAGACTTCATACTTGCTTGCCTCCGAATAGGTTGATGTCCCTTTCTGGGGAAATTGGCTCTTGCTCGCCAGATCTTGCCTATGCCTAGGCAAATGACTCTTCTAAGGATGTGAGTCTGGAATTTGCCTTTGTCGTAAGCTCACTGGAGATAATTTTTCTCTTTTTGGTGATCCACCAGGGAATTGATTGCCTTTCCGGGGATCTGATTTTGATTTGCCCCCTGAGGGAATGGAGTTTTGACTCCTTAATTGATGTGGGTGTGAGCTGGCGTTTGTGATGCTCTTATTCTATTGGGGGGAGTGGAATTTCTGATTCCTCTTTTTTGTTGATTTTCCCTTTTTCTGTGGTGACCCACTTTAGGGATTTGATTTCCTGGAAGTTAGGATTTTTATTTGATTTTGCCTTTTTCCACGATTTATCTCTTTTTTATCGCGATTTTGAAATCTGGCTTTTTTATTGGGATAATGCATGCGCCTTGTTACTTTTTATTTTCTTTTTACGCAGGCTTTTCTTCTCTTTGGGGATCCGCAGGGGATAAAATTTTCTTAGGTGATCCATCAAGGGATTATTAACATCCATGGGGATCCGATTTTTCTGGGATGGAGTCCTGGCTCCTTGATTAATGTTGATGCGAACTGGCCTTATGAAGATTATGGAGATTTCCATATTCGTCCTTTTTGTAGGGAGACCCACTTGGGGATTTTTATTCGACCTTCTTTGTTGCGACCCTTTCTTTTGGATATCCACTGGGGATGCAGGGGTTTTCTTCTTTTTTCTCTTTATGTTGAACCCTTGATGGTATGGAGATCGGACTCTTTTGACTGTTGATGATGATGATGATGATGGGCTCTTGGAGCCTTTATTCTCCGTTGAGGAGTGTGGAGGAGACTTTGGGTGAGTATGCTCGATGACTCATGTGGTGGTAATGCTGAGCCGTGAGGAGTATTTTTGTTTTGCCTTCGGAGTAGGAAGGGATCCTCTTGGGGATGACTAAGCCTTTCCGTCGGCTTTTCTTTTATGATGTCCCCCTTTTATTGGGTGATGATTGGAGCTTTGGTTTCTAGAAGCTTCTTATGACAACTCGCTCTTCTTTCTTGAGGGAGAGCAATGTTTGGAGACTTATTACTTTCTTGTGCCTTCTTTTCTGGGTAAAAGGATGGTAGCTAGAGCTCTTTATTTTCAGAAGCTCTTATTCTGCTGAGTCGCTTGATTGACGACTTGCTCCGTTTTCTTGAGGGCATTATTTGGAGACTCAGTCTCAGTGATCCTGTTTTCAATCACAAACATGGAGCTAGTCTCCTTATATGCATGAATGCTTTTCATTTTTTGTCATTTGTCTGAAGTAATTTTTATTTCTTTCATTTTTGACATTGACAAAGTCGTTTTGTGCGACTACTTGTGTGTGGGATGCCCTAAATGCAATCTATTCTTTTTGATTGATGCATCTGGAAAAGTGACTGACATTCTCCTGCTGGACTTTTTATGATTATGATGAATGGAATTTTTATGATTATGATGAAGGGCCCCTCTCTTTTATTCATTTTTTGGTTTAGCCCTATCTTTTGCCTAGACCGCCCTTTTGGGGTTTTCGGTCTAGCGGACTGCCTTAATTTTTGCCTAGGATATCTTAGCGGGCTTTTTCCTTTTTTATGAATGCCCTAACTTTTGCCTAGACCGCCCTTTGCGGGTTTTCGATCTAGCGAGCTACCCTAACTTTTGCCTAAGAATCTCCTAGCAGGCATTATTCTTTTTATTGTCATTTTTTTTTCTCTTCTCTTTTTTTTTTTTTTTGAGAGATAGGAGCCCATCATATGCATGCAATGTTCGCGATATGCATCCTACACTGTTATTTCAATTAATATTTCAAAAGGATTAACCAATGTGCTTTTATTTCTGACGAGCTTCTGACGTTATGTGCTTTCGTCGATAGGGATAGGTTGTACCCATTTTGTCGTCTCGATTTTGTCATGACCGAAAAATGATTGTGTTTATTGTAGAGCAACTTGCCATGTTAGTGCGCCCCTCCCTTTCCTTGGGGATGTCGATCCTCCTATTGATTACTATCTCCATATTTCCCTACTAATTACTAGAATGCCGTAGTGGTAAGGGTCAAGAGAAAAGAAGGAAGAGGATATTTAATTCAAAGGCTTGTGTTTTAGAATTGTTTTATTCTCACAAAAATGGTTTTTGTAAGCACGGATAGCCAAGGTTGGTTAAAGTGTTTAGGCTAGTTTAAACAACATTTTGTTTATAGAGTGGCGTCTTATTCTATGGCGCTTGTTACGACTGATTGACTTCCCTAGTCTGCCCTTTGGGTTTTCAGCTTAGGATGTTGTGTTTTGTTTTGTCCTAACTTTTGTCTAGGTTTCTTTTTCTTGCTTTGGAAAACCTAGCGGACTTTATTTTGTAACCCTAATTTTTGTCTAGGATACCCTTTATGGTTGTTCAGGTTTCCTAGCGGGTTTACCCTAGCTTTTGCGTAGCCCCCTTTGGTGGGTTTCCTACCGGGTATCTTGCCTTTAGTTTTTATGGGCTTCTTTTGATTGTTTTTCTTTTTGCACAATATTGGAAAAACAAGGCTTTACTTATGACGAGGTAAAACTTTATTTTGTGTTTCTAGTCAATCAGTGGTGATGAGTGGTTTGACTTTTATTTTGGTCAATGGCGCATTTTGATTACTTTGACGCACTTTGAAAATGTTTTCTTAAACATGGTTATTAATGAGGTTCAGACATTAATAGCAAGAAGAGAAGCAGATAGTAAGAATGACATTCTTTTGTAATTAATAGGGAAATATGTGCCCTACAATGCTCGGGGGTCGGGCTAGCCCCGAGGAGTAATCTCGAATAGTCATTGGATTTACAAACCCTAAGAATCAGAAGGAGAACACCTAATGACTAAAATTGTTTTTGACGCTTGAACCCCTCTATATGGGAAAATCTGATTTGAGCTTCGGAGGGAGACTTCCCTTTTCTCTGTGCAGCTTGATCCTTTGTAGGGTCATACCCTAGGCTATGCTTTAAAGGATTGTCTTTAAAATCTGGTGCTCCCTTATTCCTTGAGAGTTTCTAATGAGCCCTTGGTTTGGGCGATATCCATATTTTCTGTTCATGTGGGTCACCTTCATATTGTTGGGGAAGTCTTTTCGTATTGGCAAAAGATATTTCAAATGTCCTTTTCAGTCGCATCCATTCAAGGTAGGGCAAACGACTTGCTGATCTGAATGTCGTCTCTAGCTCAAACTATGACTAGCTTGTCGCCTTCCCTGAGCTTGTCTCTTTGGCGGAGCGTCGTGAATTTCCTCAGCGTCGTGAATCCAAAGTCTCTTCAATTTCCTTTTTGGATTATGTCTTTCTTCGGTCTCATTATTTTTTCTTTATTCTTGGGAGCATTGTCTTGTAGCTCCTCGAGGGTGTAGGTTTTTCCATTTCTAATCCTGCCCCCCAATGCCGGCTATGCTGGAGATATCTTCATTGATGGAAGATGTTTCTGTGTATCTCAATGGTACAACTTTATTTGGTTCGAGACATAAATAAATGCAACGGCCTCCTTGCCCCCTTTTCCTTATTTACTCAGATGGCCAACGGTTGAGGCTTATTATCCTCCTTAGGCGGATCAACCGTTGGGAAAAACTTGATGACCAAATGTTTGCTCTTCATCTTATTCCAATTCGTGAAAAGCACATCAATTAATCCTCTCTTTTTATTATCTTATTATTATTAAAGTGAGAATGAATGTAATTTATGAATGCAATAGACGGTTGAAGAGACAAACGAATTTATTTATTTCATCCAGACAGTGTACATTCCTCAATGCAATGTTTCGAAGTACATTTTAAAGGTGAAAAGCCCTAAAGGAACGCACAGGTTGGTTAAAATTTGTATGTACTTCCTTTTTTACTTCCCGTGTATGGCATGCGAATGCCCTATCCTCTTCACATGTTATTGAGGAATGTCCACTTCTTCGACTGCCTACTTCTAGATGATGCTATGAGGATGAAGTTTGGTGGATGCATGTATGCAAGTGTTTGGCTTTTTCCTAAACATTATCATGTTTTATTTTCTAACATGATGTATGATAGTGTTTAGGATTTTGTTTTGTTGTTTTTTTTGTATGCGGATGAGGGCATGAAGAATACCAGCCGCTTTTTACAATGCAAAAAGGTTTTTATTGAATGATTTATGAGATGGATATTCCTTAAGACAATGACTTAGGTATCCTCCTTAAAGCTTATGCTTTGTGGGGTATCATACCCACCTTGGTGTAATGGTTCATTCCCCATCACAGATTTGACAAGTATAATGACAATCACCATCACACCTTAGTACACTTGTCCCTTCCTTGTCGTGAAGGTTACAAATGTGCTCGGGGCCTCTTTCGCCATTGTCTTAGGGATATCTAGTGCTCCTAGAATGAATGTATTTATGCATGCACTAGTACAAAAGGGTAGTAGATGTTCAAAGTGACATAACTTTTGACTGAGATGTCCGATTTGGACGCACAACATATCAAAACGAAGAGAAAAAGGTGAAGCATCAAGCCACAAATGCCCGCAGGGGATTTGGCCCAGTAATTTTCTCAAAAAACGCCTCTAAGACCCACTTTTTAGGGATTTATTAAAATGATGCGTATGCATACTGCATTTATTTTTTTTCTCTCTTGGTTTTTCCACTTATGATGCGATATGAATGAGACGACTTTGTCAAAATTATTTTTTATAAATGTTTTATTGTTATTATTTTTGGATTTTTATTTTGATTTTTTATTTCTTTTTATTTTATAGCCTTTTATCTCTTTTGTCGGAACTGCGTGGCTACTTAGCTTGCAAAGAACCCGAAACCAGGCTAGCTAAAAGGCGGACTGTCCGAGATAAAATGTTGCTTTATGCGAAAGAATATTTAGCGTCCCTTATCTCTTCTGTCGGAACTGCGTGGCTACTTAGCTTACAAAGAACCTGAAACCAAGCTAGCTAAAAGGCAGACTGTCCGAGATAAGGGTGTTTATTGTAGAAACGTTTTTGAGGTTTTTATTCTGTTGTTTGTTTATGCTATGCAATCAAATGCAACAAACAAATGCACATACAATTCACTCATCCGCGAACAGGCGAGAAGTCGTTTTTATCACGAGGTAGGGTTTTCCTGCAGAAAAGTGCATTGGTCAGGGTAGGCTCTAACTGTTCTCACCAGGCTAAGGCCCCCAAGGTGCCCCCATTATAGGGTCCCCACTCTCCAGCCGTCCTACCATGCTCAGCACTAAGGCCATAGTCGGTCTTGTTGCCAAAAGAGGAAGGTTATCACCTTGAGTGGTGGTTTCCGATCACACTGGTGGGCACAAGGCCCTAACTACAGCGAACCGTACCTGCCACCCACTCCCTATGGTTTTCTCACTTGCCCCCGGGTATAGAGGGAACTGTTGTGTGCAAAGGTTTGTGTACAATTTGTATCTCACACAATTGCGGAAGTTTAAACAGACAACAGTTATTTAAAGCCAAGCAATAAAACATGTTATAATACAAGTTAAGGGCAAAAAGCGTTATTTTCTTGGTTTATTTATTTCTAAGCCGGCCCATCACTAAATGGGATCAACTCTCTAGGCTTCCCCAGCAGAGTCGCCATCTGTCGCTGCCTCCCAAAAACGAAGGGGACGGTCGGAGCGACGCGATGGTTTTTTCGACCCTCTTGTTTTCGCGTTTTTATGGGTGGTTACAACGTCCTTAGGTTGTCCGATAACCGGGCTAACCTAGAGACGAGGTTTTCGAAAAGTGTTCTTGGGTTGTCCGATAACCGGGCTAACCCAAGAACGAGTTTTGAAGGGTTCGTGGAGTCGCCACCGATGTTTTTACCGGAAACATCGGAAAAGGAGTTTAAAAAGGCGTTGGTTTTCGAAAACCAACTTTGGTCATTAGAACCAGAGTTGGGTAAGGGAGTTAGTTACGTGTAAAGGAAGTATTAGTTCCTTTACGATGCCCCTTTCGGGTTCCCTATGATAGTCCGGCTACTTTGGATAAATAATTAAACTGGAAAATTGCGCTTTTACCCTTTTATTATGCGGTATTTAAAGATTATGACTACATGGCCCTAGCTTCTATTTCATAATTGTAAATAAAAGCGGTAAAATTAGAAAGAGAGAGGGTGCACCTCCAAAGCAAGCTTTTTGTATTTCTCTTTAAAGAGTGGGTGCTTTTTGGCAACCTTTCACTCTACAACTCTCAGAAACTCCGGAAATGCCTCGGAGGGATTCTAAAGAAGATTTAAGACGCTCAATTTATGCCTAGAGACACTCAGAAACTCCGGAAATGCTTCGGAGGGGTTCTAGAGAGAGAAAATCTAGAGAGAAGGAGGAGCTACTGTGTGTGGTGTCTGGAAAAAGGGGAAATGGAGCCCCTATTTATAGTTTTTCGCGCCTGACAGGTCGAGACCGCCGGTCTGGTCCTTCCAGACGGCGGTCTCGTCCCTGGCGTGAGGCGAGACGATGGTCTGGTCCTTCCAGACGGCGGTCTCGTCCCTTCAGGGCGAGAAACCTTATTTTTCGGGCCAAAAAACCCTCCTATCTTAGTACAGGGGCCTAATAGTCTCTCCTAGTGGCTTGTTAGGCTTCAGCCGTCTTCAAATAGGGGGTCTTCTGACTTTATTCTGAGGTCGGGCAAGATTTGGGGTCTACATGGAGGTATTACCTTAGTCGCCTTTGCGGTTTTCGGTTAAGGTGATCATTGCTCTCTTTGTTGTTTTTTTTTTTTTTTGAACCTCTGATTTTTGCCTAGGACGTGTCTTAGCGAGGAATGTAGACCCCATCTTTTGCCCAGGACGCTCTTTGCGAGTTTTCATCCTGACGGGTCATGAGCAATGTCTTTAGGCGTAATATTTTTTCACCGCATCTGAGTTGACAGGATATCGGAGCTCTTCTCCATCCATGTTGGTGAGGATAAAGGCTCCTCCTGAGAAGGCTCGCTTGACCACAAAGGGTCCTTCGTAGTTGGCTGCCCATTTCCCAATTTTGTCTTTCTGGGTTGGAAGCAGTTTCTTTACTACTAGATCTCCTTCTTGGAAAGTGCGGGGATTGACCTTCTTGTCGTAGGCTTTCTTGATTTTCCGCTTATAAGCTTGCCCCCGACATATGGCATCCAACCGTTTTTCTTCGAATAGGTTCAATTGATCATACCGGTTTTGGACCCATTCAGCTTCTGTCAGCCTGGCTTCCATGACAACTCGCAGGGATGGTATCTCGACCTCTATCGGTAGCACGGCCTCCATTCCGTATACGAGGGAAAACGGGGTAGCCCCTGTGGAGGTTCGTACCAACGTTCGGTAGCCATGTAAGGCAAAGGGGAGCATTTCATGCCAATCTTTGTAGGTGACCACCATTTTCTGGATAATTTTCTTGATATTTTTATTGGCTGCCTCTACTGCACCGTTCATCTTTGGTCGGTACGAAGAGGAATTGTGGTGCTGGATTTTGAATTCTTGGCATAATTCCTCCATCATCTTATTGTTGAGATTGGTCCCATTGTCAGTAATGAGCCTATGAGGGATGCCGTACCGACATATAATGTTTTTCTTGATGAAGGTGGTCACCATTTTCCGGGTTACATGTGCGTATGATGCCGCCTCAACCCACTTGGTGAAATAGTCGATTGTTACCAATATGAAGCGATGGTCGTTGGATGCTTTGGGTTCGATGGGTCCGATGACATCCATGCCCCACATAGAAAATGGCCATGGTGTAGCCAGGTTACTGAGAGGTGCGGGCGGCACATGGATGTTATCGGCGTATACTTGGCACTTATGACATTTCTTGGCATATTGGTGACAATCAGCTTCCATCGTGGACCAAAAATACCCTGCCCTGAGGATTTTCTTTGCCATGACATGCCCGGGTGCGTGGGTTCCAAAAGTCCCCTTGTGGATTTCTTTTATCAAGGTTTGGGCTTCTTCTTGGTCCACACACCTTAAGAGAGTGGAATCGGGGCTCTTTTTGTAGAGGGTTCCTTCAATCAACGTGAACCCTACGGCCCTTTTGCGAATGGTTCGCTTATCATTGTCACTGATTCCTTCGGGGTATTCGCCCTTTACGAGGTACCGCTTGATGTCATGGTACCAGGGGTTTTGATTGTGCTCGCCATCTACTGCCATGCAAAAAGCTTGTTTATCATGCAGTTTGACTTGAATGATTGGCATCTCATGTTCTTGGTCCAGGGCAAACATGGATGATAGAGTGGCGAGGGCGTCGGCAATTTGATTGTCCTCCCTAGGGATATACTGGAAGGTGACGTTTTCCATTCTTGAGACCAGCTCGTGGATGTGCTCTAGGTATGGGATCAATTTTGAGTTTCGGGTTTCCCATTCACCTTTAAGTTGATAGATGACGAGGGAGGAATCACCGAATATTTTGAGCTTAGTAACTCCATGATCTAGAGCCGCTTGGATCCCTAGTGAACATGCTTCGTATTCGGCCATGTTGTTGGTGCAATCGAAATTAAGCCTGGTCGTTACAGGGAAGTGTTTCTTTTCGGGGGATATCAAAACAGCTCCTACCCCGTGTCCAAGCATGTTTGAAGCCCCATCGAAGAACATGGTCCACATCTCTTCTTTGGTCTCTTTGTGTTCGATGTGCATGATATGCTCATCGGGGAAGTCGTCTTGTAAGGACTGATATTTATTTGTTGATCCGTGGGCTAGATAATCCGCTAGGGGACTTCCTTTAATAGCTTTTTGGGTGACATGAATGATATCAAATTCTGAGAGGAGAACTTGCCACCTAGCTATTCTTCCAGTTAAAATGGGCTTCTCGAAGAGATATTTGATTGGATCCATTTTGGAAACCAACCATGTTGTATGTCGAGCCATGTACTGTCTGAGACGTTGAGTGACCCACACCAATGCGCAACAGGTTTTTTCGAATGGTGTGTAGCGGGTTTCGTAGTCAAGAAATTTCTTACTGAGATAGTAAATGGCTCGTTCCTTTTTTCTGGTTTCATCATGTTGGCCGAGCACACATCCCATGGACTCTTCAAGTATTGATAAATATAGGATCAGAGGCCTCCCTTCAACGGGTGGTACCAATAATGGTGGATTGGTTAAACATGTTTTGATCTTGTCGAACGCTTGCTGGCATTCTTCATTCCACACCGTTGGTTGGTTTTTGTGCAACAGTTTAAAGATGGGGATACATTTATCGTTAACTGCGCGATGAAACGGGCGATGTAATTAATTCAGCCTAGAAAACCTCTGACCTCCTTTTCCGTGCTTGGTGAAGGCATTTCCAAAATTGCTTTTGTTTTGTCGGGGTCCACCTCGATTCCTCTTTCACTGACAATGAACCCTAGGAGTTTTCCTGATCGTACTCCGAAAGTACATTTTGTCGGGTTTAGCTTAAGTTGATACTTCCGAAGTCGATCAAAAAGTTTTTGGAGATATTCAATGTGGTCCATTTCATTTTTGGACTTGGCGATCATGTCGTCCACATATACTTCTATTTCCTTGTGGATCATGTCATGAAACAATGTGACCATAGCCCTTTGATAGGTTGCCCCCGCATTTTTCAGTTCAAATGGCATCACTCGGTAGCAGAAGGTACCCCATGGTGTGATAAAGGAGGTTTTTTCTCTATCCTCAACGGCCAACTTGATTTGGTTGTACCCCGCATACCCGTCCATGAAGGAATACAACGTGTTGGTAGCGGTATGGTCTACCAGTGTGTCTATGTGCGGTAGGGGAAAGTCGTCCTTTGGACTTGCTCGATTGAGGTCCCTATAATCCACGCAGACCCTGACCTTCCCGGTCTTTTTGATGACGGGTACTATGTTGGCCAACCATTCTGGGTATTTGGAAACTACCAGGAAATTGACATCCGACTGCCTTTGCACCTCCTCCTTTATCATCAAGGACCAGTCGGGTTTAATTCTTCTAAGTTTTTGCTTTACAGGTCGGAACCCCTCTTTCAATGGCAATCTGTGTTCCACTATGCTCGTGTCGAGCCCAGGCATGTCATGGTATGACCAAGCAAATACATCCATAAATTCCTTCAGAAGCTGTATCAATTCTTCCCTTATGCTACCTTTTATTTGGGTGCCGATGTTCACCTTTTTCTCCTCACCCTCCTTTCCCAAATTAACGGTTTCTATTTCCTCCTGGTGCGGTTGTATGATGCGTGTTTCCTTTTCCAACATTCTTTGCATGTCCGGAGAGATAGTCTCCTGCTCACTGTCGGACTCGACCCATTCGCTCTCAGTTTCCGGGGTCCACGGAGATTCATCAATCACAGACATGATGTGTTTTAGGTTCTGTTTTAGTCATAGATTTTATTATTCAATTTAATTTTAAAAGAATAATAAATAGAAGAGGGAAAAGAATGAATATGACAAAATGCCTCGTGTATTAATGAAGATGAGAATGTATGTACAAGCCCTTTTAATCAAAATTCCTGCGGCCACGGGCGGGGACCGCAGGAGATACAGAGAAAAGCTTAAAAAAAGACACCCTAAGGGCTGATCCTCTTAGTCCTCCCTCTCTGCTACTCCGGCTTGGCTAGAGGTTTGACATCCGTGTTTGTCGTCGCCGTCTGAAAAAGAGGCGGTCGGAGCGACGCGATGGTTTTTTCAACCCTCTTGTTTTCGCGTTTTTTATGGGTGGTTACAACGCCTTTAGGTTGTCTGATAACCGGGCTAACCTAGGGGCGAGGTTTTCGAAAGGTGTCCTTGGGTTGTCCGATAACCGGGCTAACCCAAGGACTTATTTATTTTGGGTTCTATGGAGTCGCCACCGACGTTTTTACCAGAAACATCGAAAAAGGTTTTTGAAAGGCGTTGGTTTTAGAAAAACCAACTTTGGTCATTAGAACCAGAGTTGGGTAAGGGAGTTAGTTACGTTGTAAAGGAAGTATTAGTTCCTTTACTACGCCCTTTTCAGGTTCCCTATGCTAGGCCAGCTTTTATTATTAATAAATAAACCAGAAAATATGCTTTTGCCCTTTTATTGTGCGGAATTTAAAGTTATGACTACATGGCCCTAATCTATTGCATAATTTAAATTAAAGCAGTAAAAGTAGAGGGGGAGAAATTAAACCTTCGAAGCAAGCTTTGTTTTATATTTCTTTAAAATAAATGGGTGCTTTTTGGCAGCCCTTCACTCTACAAGACGCCGGAAACTCTTCTGGACGCCGAAAAAAGCTCTCAAAGACACTCAGAAACTCCGAAAATGCATCGGAGGGATTCTAGAGAGAAGTTTTTAGAGAGAAGGTAGAGCTAATGCTTGAGGTGTGTGGAAATGAGGGGGGGAGGACCCCTATTTATAGGTTTTCGCGCCTGGCAGTGGCGAGACCGCCGTCTCGTCCAATGAGACCGCCGTCTCGCCCTGTCAAACGCGGCGAGACCGCCGTCTCGCCCTTCGCAGGTGGCGAGACCGCCATCTCGTCAAGCGAGACGGTGGTCTCGCCACTTGCGTGAAGCGAGACGGCGGTCTGGGAAATCCAGAGGGCGGTCTCGTCCCAACAAGGCGAGAAAACTTATTTTTTCGCACAGAAACTCCCTCCTATCCTAGTACGGAACCTAATAGTCTCTCCTAATGGCTTGTTAGGCTTCATCCATCTTCAAATAGGAGGTCTTCTGGTCTTTATTTGGAGGCCGGGCAAGATTTGGGGTCTACAGCTGCCCCCCCTTTACCTGACTAGTCAACTGTTGGTCTGTTGTGCCAGACAGATTGATAGGAAGGTAAAGGAGTTGACCCTCTTGCCCGGTTGCCCTTCAGATGTTCCGTCTATGCGGCGGGTGATCTTCTGGGGAAAATGTTGTGTATTCGTGCACTTCTGGGATACTCCTTCTGACGGTAGCCAATCCCTTCGGTGGACACGTGGTAAAACCTCAGGATACTCCTTCTGACGGTAGCCGATCCTTCGGTTGATGGGTATGAACCCCCCATCAGGCTGGTAGTTGCAGTCCGTTGTGTGGGACTGGATGGGTATGAACCCCCCATCAGGCTGGTACGGTCCGTTGTGTGGGACCGGATGGGTATGAACCCCCCATCAGGGTGGTAGTGCGACTTACTGATCCGGCTCGAGCGCAGATCAAGCGCAACGCGTGCGTAGGTTGATAGGTATAAACCCCCTATCAGGCTGGTACAGTCCACTGCGTAGGACTGGTAGTGGTGGCGGCTTACTGCTCGGGTGACTCATGCGCCGGCTCTCTGGGGAGTGTTTTCTGTGTTTGGTTGATTGTTCTTGGACCTCTTCAATGGTCATCCAGGTTGTGCCGGGGATTTTGTTGGGTGTTTCATCTAGCTTTGTTGGTTGCTGGGGATTCTTTGTTTTTGTTCTTTTGGTGGTGATCATCCGATCCTTGCTGGCTGGTCGATGGGTCTTAGTTTTGTTCGACTCCTGTTTGGTAGTTGAGATTTTGTTGGTTAAGGTGATGGCTTAATCCTGCCTTTTTCTCGTGGTTTAGGATTTTGGATTTTTCCTTGAGTGTATGCCTTTTCTTTTTTTAAGTTTAAGTTTTTTTTTTCTTTTTTTTTTTATGTTACGCTGGCTTTTTCGAGAGATGGCAAAAAGATGCATGAAATAAAATTTTATTTATGGGGAAATTTTATTACAACCCTATCTTTGTAAGCACTATCCCTAGGGGCTATCCTCTGGGCCCGATCCCTGGGGAGGGAAATGCTGGTACATGTGGTACCGGAAGTCTGCATGCTCTTGGACTTCATCCCGGTATTCTTGCTGGAATGTCGTCCAATCGTGGCGCATGTCCTGTTGGTGCTGGTACATTTCTCCCAGCCGGGTGTCAAAGGCATCCTGCCTTTGGGATAGTTGCTCTTGCCTCACAGTTATGTGGTCGAACTGCTGGCATAGATCGCTCATGTGGCGGTGCATGCCAGCGAAGTCGTCCGCATACCGTGGCGGTTTGCTGCTGCTGCTGCTGTTGGAAGTCGGGAGGTGTAGGCAGATCCTGCATTGCGTCATGGAGTTCCAATGCAAAATCCAGTGTGGGATGGAGGGCCAACTGGGTCCCTCTGTGAATCAGCATTCCCGTGCTGACCAAGATCGACCCGCTGATGGACTCGGGTCGCAGGTTGTGGGCCAGCTCCTCCCGGCCAGGGCACCCCAAACTCTCTGCCAGGGGAGTGATGAGTGGAGCCATGAGGACGGCCCCCGTGGATCTGTGCCCGAAGTCCTTGAGGGCTTTCAGGAAGAAGTACCCGGGGTTGCAGCGCCGCTTCTGGCTCATGCAATACAGTACAAAGAGGTCAGGGAGGGATATTTTGCCCTGACTTTCTTTCCTCCCATGTATGGTTCCTGCCAACAACTTGTGGCAGATACGGAGTGCTGGGGGAAGAGCGGATCCCCTCATCAGCGTGGGCAGTGTGGTGGCTCCCGTGAGCTCATGCCACATCTCGGCGGCGGTGAGGTTGGTGGGCCGCGAGCAGATGGCCTCACGGTACTCCTGGGTCATGGCGTCCTTGGGCTGGACGAACCAGATGGTTACGTTGAATTCTTTGAGGGTGGAGGTCTGGTATTGCCCACCCATAAAATAGGTCACCATCCTGGTGGGCGGTAGGCCCGGGACCATGGAGGGGACCTCAGAATAGGAGACGGAGGCTAGGAACTCCAGTACCGCTTGCGGGTACACATGTGTAGGTGGGGGCTACAGCAGGAAGCCCCACCCGATGCTATCTAGATGGGCCCGGACGTCGTCCTCCCATCCAAATTCGGCTAGGATGTTGAAATCCAGCTTGAGCATTGGATGCCACTGGTAGGTCCAGATATTTTCAAGGCGGGCCTGGTGCTGTGGCGACAGTTGAGAAGGGTCCTGGGACGGCGGTGCTGCAAAACTACTGGCACCGGGGGTGCTCCTTCTCTTCCGGGAGGCGCTTCTACCAAACATTTTGACTAGAGAGTGCTTGGGAATGCAGGAGTTGAGAGAAAGGAGGTTCTGGAGGCAAGGGGAGTTGTGAGGAAGTCCCCAAGCGCGCCCCCTATATATAGGGAATTTTGCAAAATCGAGACCGCCGTCTGGGTGGGCGAGACGGCGGTCTCGTGTCTCCTCCAAGTTGAGACGGCGGTCTGGTCCATCGAGACGGCGGTCTCGACGTTGGGCATAAGCGAGACGGCGGTCTCGTCGATCGAGACGACGGTCTCATTTTCGCCTGTGTCGAGACGGCGGTCTGGTTGGTCCAGACGGCAGTCTCATCTTGATGGGTAACCGAGACGGCAGTCTGGTTGGCCTAGACGGCGGTCTTGAATTACGGAAGAGATTTTTTTATTTTTTGTATTTTTTGTTGCTTTTTTATTATTTTTTGAAAGAGGTAATAGGACCTTGTCTAAAAACATTTTATGCATGCAATGTTTTTATGTTTTGATGTCCTATAATGCCTATTTTGATTAAGTTTTCAGAAGGATTTAACCAACGTGTCTCGTTGCGCTGAAAGCCTTCTGATTCGCTGCGTTTACTCTTGGTTGTACCATGCCGGACTTCTTGTGACCGAAGGGTAATTTCTTTCTTTCTCTATTTTTCTCTTTTTCTTCTTTTTCTTTTTTCTTTTGTAGAGCACCTTTGTAGTGTCCCTCTTTCTTTGCTTTAGGGATTTCAATCCTCTTGTTGACTATACGCCTCCATATTCCCAAATTAATTATTAGAATATTGTCGTGAGGGTCAAGAGAAAAGAAGTAAAGGGGTAAAAATCAATGGTTTGTGTTTTAGAGGGTTGATTTTTATTGATAAAAGGGTTTTGTAAGAATGGCTGGTTAAGGTTAAGCCTGGGTGTTTAGGCTTTGTCTAAGCAAACATTTTTCCTTTCTTTTTCTATTTGCGCTCTTTGGTTTTATTTCCATTGCTTTTTAAATGGCTAGCTGATTTCCCTAGATCGCCCTTTGGGTTTTCGAACTAGGATACTGTGTGTTGGCCCTAACTTTTGTCTAGGTTCCTTCTTTTGTAAAATTTTGGAGAAATCCTACCGGACCTTATTTGTAACCCTAACTTTTGCTTAGGCTACCCTTTATTGTTGTTCGGGTATCCTACCGGGTCGACCCTATCTTTTGTGTAGCCCCCTTAGTGGGTTTCCTACCGGGTAATTTGCCCTTTTCTTTGGCCTTTGGCTTCTTTGGGCTTTTTCTTTTTTGTGGATTTATTTTTTTTTCACCGTATTGCCGAAGCATGACTTTCTTTATGGATGAAGTGAAGTCTTATTCTGATGTGCTTCTAATCAACTAACTTGATGATGATAGCAATGGTAGATGTTGATTATTTGGAAGCGCTTTTTATTCTTCTTCTTTTTTATGTTTACTTAGACAGGGTTATTCACGTGGTCTAGTCAGAAGTAGAAAGAAGAGAAGCAGATAGAAAGAATCATTCTTTATTAATTAATAAGGGAATATGTGCCCTAAAATGCCAGGGGTCGGGCTCGCCCAGGGGATAGTCTCTAACAATCATGGGGTTTACATCCCTTAAACAAAGAAAAAGATTTCCTAATGACTAGAGTGGCTCTTGATGCTTGCACCCCTCCACTTCGGAAAATTTGCTTGAGTGTGCGGAGGGAGACTTCCCTTTTCTCCTTTACGCTCGGCCCTTAGTAGGGTCATATCCTAGGCCATACTTGTAAGGATTGTCTTTGAATTCGGGGGTTCCCTCATGCCTTGGGAATCGCCCCCGGTCCTTGGCCGAGACGGTAACCGTGCTTCAACATCATGCGGGCTACCTTTGTGTTTTACGGGAAGTCGCTCTATACTTGGCAATTTCGAGTGCTTGAAAAGGTGTTTCAAGGGCCTCTTCGACCGCATCCACATAAGGTCGGGTGGACGGTCCACCGATCGGGATATCGTCTTACGCTTGGGCCGTGACCGGTTTGTCGCCCACTATGAACTTGACTTTCCGGTGGAGCGTTGAAGGTACTTCCTTAGCGTCATGAATCCAACGCTGCCGAGGAGACAAGCGTATCTTTGGAGTAATGTCCATTACATGGAAATCGACGTTGAAGGTAGTGGGTCCAACTTGGATTGGCAAATTGATCTCTCCCACTACTTCTCGTTTTGATCCGTCGAAGGCTCGAACGATGGTGCTCCTTGGGCGCAGACGGGTTCCTTGGATAATCAACTTATCCAGTGTGCACTTGGGCATCACGTTCAAGGATGACCCGTTATCCACAAGGACTTTGGCGATAAGGTACTCCTTGCATTTAACCGAGATATGCAAGGGCTTGTTGTGGTTTGACCCCTCTAGGGGGAGTTCTTCCTCTGTGAAGGTGAGGTGATCGTTTACCGTGATGTGACCGACGATCCTCTCAACCTTTTCTTGGGATATTGTGTGAGGTACATGCGCCTCGCTCAAGACCTTCAGCAGGGCGTTTCTATGCGGTTCCGAGCTCATTATCAAATATAACAATGTGATCTTTGCAGGTGTGTGATTGAGCTGGTCTATAATGGAATATTCACTCTGCCTTATGAGCTGGAGTAATTCCTCCGTCTCCTCCTTGGATTCTTTATTTTCTTTTTCTTCTTCGGTCTTTTTACTTTTTCCTTTATTTTGGAGGACATCTTCCTGTGTGTCCTTGGGGGAGTAGATTCTTCCACTTCTAGTTGTGCCCCCAATGCCGGCTATGTTTGTTATTTCTTCTTTTATCGGTGAAGATTCCCCATATCTCCACGGTACAACTTTATTTGTTTCGTAGGGGAAAGGACGTGGCATAAATAGTCGCACTGGCGTCCTTGTCCCCTCTTCTTTACTCTTGAGGACCAACAGCCGAGGTTTATTTTCCTCTTGCGACGATTCGACCGTTGGGGTGAGCTTTATTAGGAGTGGCTTTCTCTCCATTCTTCTGAGTTAGGAGACGTGTTAGTTAATCCTTCCTTTTTATTATCTTACTTATTAAGCGTGAAGGAGGGGAAATTTAAAATATGCGAATGAATGCTCATGCATGCAAGTAGACAGTCATTGAACAAAAAGAGGATTTTATTTATTCAACAGAAGGTGTACATTCCCCTATTCTATACTGCGAAGCAACTTTTGGCAAAAGCGGAAAACTTTAAAGAAACCCACAAGAGGTTCTTGATTCCTCTGTAGTTCCCTTTCAGCTTCCCGGACATGACGAGCAAGTGCTTCGCTTTGCTTGCGGACCGCCTGGCTCATATCTTCACTGTACTGTTGAGCCTTTTGATCTTCGCCTCTTGATGAACGACCAAGGCTTGTAGTTCATCTAGCTTTTCAACGGCTCGGTCTTTCTCTTGAAGTACTTGGCCATACTGAGCTAGCCCTTCTTTTTCTTTGTGGCGTAGCTCAGAGAGACTTTTGGTGAGTCTCCTGTTGGCCTCTCGCTCTTGGAGGATGTCTAACCGAGCCTTGAGGAGCCCTTCAGACAACTCCTTGATCGTTTGAGCCCGCTTAGCCGATTCGGCCTCAAGGTGTGCCGTTTTGGCGGTTATCTCTTGCAGTTGGCTATCCGAACTGGTTCCGCGGTTTTGGATGTTCGGATAGCTTGTTCGTTAGTGTCGGCACATTGGTCCTTGAGGCGCTCTATTTCATGATCATTTTTATTGCCTTGCCTTCGCGAGACCATCAATTGTGAGGATAGATTCTTGCTCTTTTTCCTCAAGGGCCCTCATCCGGGCTCCCATAATCTCTATCCTCCGGGTCAAGGCGTCGATTTGAGCCTCGCAGCCCTTCATTTCGGCGCTCGTGGTGGGTGTGGTGGATGATTGAGCCTCCCCTCTTCTATTTCTCCATGCCTCATAGTCACTGGTGACGGCCACCCGAGCTTTTCCTAGCTCTCTGTCTCCCATGTAGATCGGCCTCTCCCATGCTTTTCTCACAACTAGTGAGTTGGTGATGGTGCATGGGTCTCCAAAGAAGCACGGTCCTCCGAGCTCCCCTCGGGAAATGGTAGTTTGGGTCCTCATGAGCTGCCTCATAGCTACTTTAGGTGAGTAGGCTATGCAGCCCACGAGTCCGATCAAGGGTACACTCGGATAGTCCCCACATCCGATGAGAACCGGGCGGGTCGGAACCAAGGACAGACCCGGGATATACTGTTAGCATCCTTGCGTTCCCACTCATCCCTCCATTCTGAGGTCAGACGACGCTGGAGGGGGATCTTGGAGAAACTTCTCAAAGGGTCGGGGAATATCCCCATGTGACTGGAGGCGTACAGGTGAGTGGCGCTCCACACAAATAGCAATGAAGAGCAGCAGCGGAGTATTTTGCCCTGCTTCTGGTGACAGAATTCCACCGAAAGCAGGGTGTCGGCAAGAATAGCAGGCAGGGGACTTTTCGAATTCACGTCCCAGGCAAAGAAGGCGTCCATGACGGCCTGATCTATTGTGTCGAAATGGAAGGGGAACAAGATTGTTCCAAAAATTATGAGTGTCAGGGTTTTGTTGAAGGCAACCCACTCTGTCCTTTCAGCCAGGTAGGACAGGTGGTCTTCTAACATCGTTACTTTCCAACCTTGGGTGTTCCCCTTCTTTATCAGGGTACTCTGGCGGAATGGTAACTGAATAAGGGCAGCGACTGGTGCTGCGGGAGTATATGCCTCGTGGCGAACATGGACCCCGGCTGATTTGGGCCATCTCAACATGGTCTCATACTCCTCTAGGGTGGGCACCAGGTCGAACTGCGGAAACTCGAAACATCGCAGATTTGGATTCCAGTAGTGGATTAGTGCCCTTAAGAATACCTGATCGACACATATCTTTAGGAGGTCTAAAATCCGTCCGTAGGATTTTTCGAAGTCTGCGCGGACCTCCGATGGCATTATTGTGCTTAGCCGTTCCAACCTCTCAGTATGGAAACGGGAAATGTCCACCTTCTTTGTCTGTCTACTTGTCCCCTCCATCTCTAAAACAAAAATGCATGTTTGATGAAATGGATGCTTATTTGAATGTATGTGAGTGTTTATTTTCTTATTTATCATGTTTTTCTATATGATGTATGGTAATTGCGTGTATATTTTTTATTGAAGAATAAACTATCTATATGAATGCTTTATGAGTGCAATATTTTGGGACCAAGTCTTATTTTGGAAATGGATTTTTATTTTGATGTTGATTTGATTATTTTTATTTGTTTATTTTATAGCCTTTT
This sequence comes from Sphenostylis stenocarpa, assembly GCA_963425845.1. Taxonomy (NCBI): domain Eukaryota; kingdom Viridiplantae; phylum Streptophyta; class Magnoliopsida; order Fabales; family Fabaceae; genus Sphenostylis; species Sphenostylis stenocarpa. The sequence goes on from OY731404.1 coordinate 63,867,068, forward strand.
ATCTCTTCTGTTGGAACTGCGTGGCTACTTAGCTTGCAAAGAACCTGAAACCAGGCTAGCTAAAAGGCAGACTATCCGAGATAAAATATGGCTTTATGTGAAATAATATTTAGCGTCCCTTATCTCTTCTGTCGGAATTGCGTGGCTACTTAGCTTACAAAGAACCTGAAACCAGGCTAGCTAAAAGGCAGACTGTCCGAGATAAGGGTGTTTATTTACGAAAAATATTTTTTGGTATTTGTTTTGTTTTGTTTTGTTTTTTTGTTTATGCTATGCAACATACAAATGCAACAATCAAATGCACACACAATTCGATCATCCGCGAACAGGCGAGAATTCGTTTTTATTACGAGGTAGGGTTTTCCTGCAGAAAAGTGCATTGGCCAGGGTTGGTTCTAACTGTTCTCACCAGGCTAAGGCCCCCAAGGTGCCCCCATTATAGGGTCCCCACTCTCCAGCCGTCCAACCATGCTTAGCACTAAGGCCATAGTCAGTCTTGTTGCCAAAAGAGGAAGGTTATCACCTCGAGTGGTGGTTTCCGATCACACTGGTGGGCTCAAGGCCCTCACTACAGCGAACCGTACCTACCACCCACTCCCTATGGTTATCTCACTTGCCCCCGGGTATAGGGGGAACTGTTGTGTGCAGGGGATTGTGTGCAGTTTATATTTCAAGCAATTTGCGCAAGTATAAACAAACAACAATTTATTAAAGCCACACATTAAAACATGTTATAAATACAAGTTAAGGGCAAAAGTGTTATTTTCTTGGTTTATTTATTATTTAAGCCGGTCCATCACTAAATGGGATCAACTCTCGAGGCTTCCCCAGTGGAGTCGCCATCTGTCGCCGCCGTCTGAAAAAGAGGCGGTCGGAGCGACGCGATGGTTTTTTCGACCCTCTTGTTTTCGCGTTTTTTATGGGTGGTTACAACGCCTTTAGGTTGTCCGATAACCGGGCTAACCTAGGGGCGAGGTTTTCGAAAGGTTTCCTTGGGTTGTCCGATAACCGGGCTAACCCAAGGACTTATTTATTTTGGGTTCTATGGAGTCGGCACCGACGTTTTTACCGGAAACATCGGAAAAGGTTTTTGAAAGGCGTTGGTTTTCGAAAAACCAACTTTGGTCATTAGAACCAGAGTTGAGTAAGGGAGTTAGTTAAGTTGTAAAGGAAGTATTAGTTCCTTTACTATGCCCCTTTCGGGTTCCCTATGCTAGGCCAGCTTTTATTATTAATAAATAAACCGGAAAATATGCTTTTGCCCTTTTTATTGTGCGGAATTTAAAGTTATGACTACATGGCCCTAATCTATTGCATAATTTAAATTAAAGTAGTAAAAGTAGAGGGGGAGAAATTAAACCTCCAAAGCAAGCTTTGTTTTATATTTCTTTAAAATAAATGGGTGCTTTTTGGTAGCCCTTCACTCTACAAGACGCTGGAAACTCTTCTGGACGCCGAAAAAACTCTGAAAGACACTCAGAAACTCCAGAAATGCGTCGGAGGGATTCTAGAGAGAAGTTTTTAGACAGAAGGCAGAGCTAATGCTTGAGGTGTCTGGAAATGAGGGGGGGAGGACCCCTATTTATAGGTTTTCGCGCTTGGCAATGGCGAGACCGTCGGTCTCGTCTGACAGGGTCGAGACCGCCATCTCGTCCAACGAGACCGCCGTCTCGCCCTGTCAAACGTGGCGAGACCACCGTCTGGGGAAACGAGACCGCCATCTCGCCCTTCGCAGGTGGCGAGACCGCCGTCTCGTCAAGCGAGACGGCGGTCTCGCCACTTGCGTGAAGTGAAACGGCGGTCTGGGAAATTTAGAGGGCGGTCTCGTCCCAACAAGGCGAGAAAACTTATTTTTTCGCACAGAAACTCTCTCCTATCCTAGTATGGGGCCTAATAGTCTCTCCTAATGGCTTGTTAGGCTTCGTCCATCTTCAAATAGGAGGTCTTCTGGTCTTTATTTGGAGGCCGGGCAAGATTTGGGGTCTACAGTGTTAGAGGCATCAAAGGTTATCCAACCGGCATCAATTAATTCCTGGACCTTATACTTCAAGGTCAAACAATTGTCAGTTGAATGCCCTGGTGCATCCGAGTGGTAGCTACATTTTTCATTGGGCTTGTACCACTCGGGATAGGGAGGCTCCAGCTGCTTCTTGGGAGGAACGCGTGCCAGGAGGCTGGCCTCTAACAGTTGGGGTAGCAGCTTCGCATAGGAGGTGGGGATAGGAGTGAACTTCCTCTCCTTTCTTCGTGGCTGCCGCTCTGCCTAAGGGGTGGAGGAAGGGGTTGCGAAATTAATGGCGTGCACGGCCTCCTCCTTCTTTTTGAAGGGCTTCTTGAATGAGGTGCCGGAAGGAGAAGGTCGTGCTATTTTTCCACTCCTCAGCCCTTGCTCCACTCTTTCCCCCACAGTGACTATGTTTGAGAAAAGGTTGGAGGTACTGGCTATTGCCTTGTCGTAGTACGCTCCAGTCAGTGAATCGATGAACATAGCCACTATCTCCTTGTCAGTCAAAGGAGGCTCTATTTGGGCCGCCATTTCCCTCCACCTTTGGGCGTATGCTTTGAAAGATTCGTCGTCCCTTTTGCTTAGGGTCCTGAGATCTGACCTGTCGGGGGTCAGTTGATGTTGTAGCGGTAACGACAGAGAAAAGCGTCAGCCAGATGTTTCCAGTTCTGGACCTGCCCTCTCTCTAGCTGCATATACCAGTTGAGAGCTGTGTCCGCCAGACTCTCCTGGAAGCAGTGGATCAGGAGTTTTTCATTGTCAGCATGGGCGGCCATCTTACGGCAATACATCGTAAGATGGTTCTTTGGGCAGGTCATCCCGGCATACTTGGGGAAGTTCGGGATCTTGAATTTGGGAGGGAAGTGGATGTTCTTCACTAGGCACATGTCCGCCACCTCCTTGACGTCAAAGTTGTGCCCTTCGACTGCCTTGAGCCTCTCCTCCAGGGCGGAGAGTTGTTGTTTGGATACTTCTGGAGTAAGGATGCGTGCAGTCTTAGCATCCTTCTCATCATAGAAGTATTCTTCTTCGTCCTCCTCATGGGGAGGGACGTGTTCAGCTTGGCCTTCGCCCTTATTCTGACCCTGGCGTACGACTTCCATCAGTTGGGCCACCTGCTCGCGGAGGGTATTGACCTCCGCAATGAGCTTTCGGTTTTGCTCTTCCAAGTTTTCCATTGCTCTTGCCTTTTGCGCTCGAGTGCGAGTGGGGAGAGGACCAACCACTTTCTAGAATGCCCGGAAGAATTTTATTAATGCATGTTGAGTGCTTAAACTAACATGGGGTATGCTTATGCATGAGAGATTTTGTTTAAATGATGCTGAATGCGCTCTCATTTTTTATTTTCTCTCTTAGTTTTTCTTCACTCATGGTATGATGTAATATGAATGTTTTGACTTTGTCAGAAGTTGATTTATTTTATGTGGCATTTTCGTATTTTGGTTTGATGTTTATTTGTTTATTTTATAGCCTTTTATCTCTTCTGTCGGAACTGCGTGGCTACTTAGCTTGCAAAGAACCTGAAACCAGGCTAGCTATAAGGCAGACTGTCCGAGATAAAATATGGCTTTATGAGAAAGAATATTTAGCGCCCCTTATCTCTTCTGTCGGAACTGCGTGGTTACTTAGCTTACAAAGAACCTGAAACCAGGCTAGCTAAAAGGTAGACTGTCCGAGATAAGGGTGTTTATTTGTGAAAAATATATTTTTGTGATTTTTTGTTTTTGTTGTTTGTTTATGCTATGCAACATACAAATGCAACAATCATATGCACACACAATTCGATCATCCCCGAACCGGCAAGATTTCGTTTTTATCATGAGGTAGGGTTTTCCTGCAGAAAAGTGCATTGGCAAGGGTTGGTTCTAACTGTTCTCACCAGGCTAAGGCCCCCAAGGTGCCCCCATTATAGGGTCTCCACTCTCCAGCCGTCCGACCATGCTTAGCACTATGGCCATAGTCACTCTTATTGCCAAAAGAGGAAGGTTATCACCTTGAGTGGTGGTTTCCGATCACACTGGTGGGCTCAAGGCCCTCACTACAGCGAACCGTACCTGTCACCCACTCCCTATGGTTATCTCACTTGCCCCCGGGTTAGGGGGAACTGTTGTGTGCAAGGGATTGTGTGCAGTTTATATTTCAAGCAATTTGCGCAAGTATAAACAAACAACAATTTATTAAAGCCACACATTAAAACATGTTATAAATACAAGTTAAGGGAAAAAGTGTTATTTTCTTGGTTTATTTATTATTTAAGCTGGCCCATCACTAAATGGGATCAACTCTCAAGGCTTCCCCAGTGGAGTCGCCATCTGTCGCCCTAAGGGCTGATCCTCTTAGTCCTCCCTCTCTGCTACTCCGGCTTGGCTAGAGGTTTGACATCCGTGTTTGTCGCTGCCGTCTGAAAAAGAGGCGGTCGGAGCGACGCGATGGTTTTTTCAACCCTCTTGTTTTCGCGTTTTTTATGGGTGGTTACAACACCTTTAGGTTGGCCGATAACTGGGCTAACCTAGGGGCGAGGTTTTCGAAAGGTGTCCTTGGGTTGTCCGATAACCGGGCTAACCCAAGGACTTATTTATTTTGGGTTCTATGGAGTCGCCACCGACGTTTTTACCGGAAACATCGGAAAAGGTTTTTGAAAGGCGTTGGTTTTCGAAAACCAACTTTGGTCATTAGAACCAGAGTTGGGTAAGGGAGTTAGTTACGTGGTAAAGGAAGTATCAGTTCCTTTACTACGCCCCTTTCGGGTTCCCTATGACAGACCAGCTTTGATTGTTAATAAATAAACCGGAAAATATGCTTTTGCCCTTTTTATTATGCGAAATTTAAAATGATGACTACATGGCCCTAATCTATTGCATAATTAAAATTAAAGCGTTAAAAGTAGAGAGGGAGAAATTAAACCTCTGAAGCAAGCTTTTTATATTTCTTTAAAAGAAATGGGTGCTTTTTGGCAGCCCTTCACTCTACAAGACACCAGAAACTCTTCTGGACATCGAAAAAATGCTCTCAAAGACACTCAAAAACTCCGGAAATGCGTCGGAGGGATTCTAGAGGGAAGTTTTTAGAGAGAAGGCAGAGCAAAAATAAATCATCCCCGGCAAGACTGGATGGCTAAAAATAAAAGCCAAAAACAAAGAATCCCCGGCAAAGCCGGATGGCTAAACGAAAAAGCCAAAAACAACGAAATCCCCGGTAAAACCGGATGACTAAAACAGAAAAGTCAAATCAATTACTCCCCACAGAATGGGCGCATGATTAGAAACAATAAGCCGCCAACACATCTCCAAAACCAGATGACCATAGGATTAACTATCAAAAAGTGCATCCTAAGAGCCTTGCAGAACGGGGTTCGTACCAGGTGGGGGTAGGTACCCATCATAGCCTTGCAGAACAGGATTCGTACCAGGTGGGGGTAGGTACCCACAAGAGCCTTGCAGAACAGGGTTCGTACCAGGTGGGGGTAGGTACCCATTAGAGCCTTGCAGAACGGGGTTCGTACCAGGTGGGGGTAGGTACCCACAAGAGCCTTGCAGAACGGGGTTCGTACCGGGTGGGGGTAGGTACCCATAAGAGCCTTGCAGAACGGGGTTCGTACCAGGTGGGGGTAGGTACCCACAAGAGCCTTGCAGAACGGGGTTCGTACCAGGTGGGGGTAGGTACCCACAAGAGCCTTGCAGAACGGGGTTCGTACCAGGTGGGGGTAGGTACCCATCAGAGCCTTGCAGAACGGGGTTCGTACCAGGTGGGGGTAGGTACCCACAAGAGCCTTACAGAACGGGGTTCATACCAGGTGGGGGTAGGTACCCATCAGAGCCTTGCAGAACGGGGCTTGTTCAGAACCTTGCAGAACGGGGTTCGTACCAGGTGGGGGTAGGTACCCACCAGAGCCTTATAAAATAAGGTTTATACCGGATGAGGGTAGGTACTCATCAGAATCTAGCAAAAATGCAGATTCGTACCAGGTGGGGGTAGGTACCCACCAGAGCCTTATAAAATAAGGTTTATACTGGATGAGGGTAAGTACTCATCAGAATCTAGCAAAAATGTAGATTCGCATCAGGTAGAGTAAAATACTCACCAGAAGATTACAAAAAACGGGTTACAAAAACCTTACTTTTATTAGAGGATAGTTCAGTTGTTGAGCACCTTGGAAGTAAGTACCCACAAAGAACCTTGCAGAACGGGGTTCATACCAGGTGAGGGTAGGTACTCACCAGAGCCTTGTAGAACAAGGTTCGAACCAGGTGGGGGTAGGTACCCACAAGAGCCTTATGAAATAAGGTTCGCACCAGATGAGGGTAGGTACTCATCAAAAAGCAGATTCATACCTAGTGGGGGTAGGTACCCACAAGAGTCTAGTGAAATATAGACTCATACCTGGTGAGGGTAAGTACTCACCAGAACCTTGTAAAAGAAGGTTCAAACCAGATAGGGGTTGGTACCTATCAAAAATATTTATCATCCAGAGGATCAGCAAACTTCAAGCGAAGGAGCATCTGAAGGAAAACCGGGCAAAAAGGGTTAACTCCTTCCCTTACCAATTAACTTTGTCGGCATATTAGGCCAACAAATTAAGAAGGTAGGTGAAGGGGGGGGGGGGCAGCTGTAGACCCCTAATTTTGCCCGGCCTCTCAATAAAGGCAAAGAAGACTTCCTACATGAAGATAAAGCTCGTACGACATCTCAATAAAGGCCAAGAAGACTTCCTATATGAAGATAAAGCTTCGATGGACGTCTATCGACATCAATCGACGTCCGAATAAAGAAAGGAAAGATTCCTGGGGGTCCCAGAACACAAAATCTAGCAAAAATAGTCGAGATGGTCGTCCCAAAAGTTGGGACGGCCGTCCCAGATGGCCCAGACGGCCGTCCCAAGCTCCAGACGACCGTCCCACCTTGTTTTGATGCTTGGGACGGTCGTCCCAAATCCCAGACGGCCGTCCCAACTTCCCTAGATGGTCGTCCCAATTTTCCAAGCTCCAGACGACCGTCCCAAGCTGCCAGGCTGCGAAGACTATAAATAGGAGGCTCATTTGCCACTTTTTCACACTCCAGACAACTCCAAACACTTGTCTTCTCTTCCTACTTCGAATGAACTCTCCGATTGCCTTAAAAAGGTAACAATCGGTTAAGGAATTGTATTCCAGCATTCAATTCTTCTTTAAAATTTAGTCGAGTCGATATTGTATTCTGGGAGGAGAGTCTTTGTAGAGCGGGGGATAGCCAAAACGCATCCTCACAGTTAAAGATTTGCAATACAAAGCTTGCTAGAGAGGTTCTTTTCAATTCTCTTCTCTTTTATTGCTTTATTTATTGCTTTATGTATGCAATATAAAATAAAATCATGTAGATAGCCATTTTTGAATATGGTATAAATAAAATAGGGTAATAGCGTAAGTTCTCGTAATCTTGACTTAATGAATTAATCCGTCAGAGGGAACCCAAAAGGGGCGTTGTGGGGTGCTACCACCTTCCCCACACGTAACTAACTCCCTTACCTAACTCTGGTTATAATGGCCAAGTTTGGTTTTTATTAAAATCAACGCCTTTTTATCCTTTTCCAATGTTTATGGTCAAAACATTGGTGGCGACTCCATAAGAACCCTTTTGCGAAAACCTTGCTTTTATTAGAGGATAGTTCAGTTGTTGAGCACCTTGGAAGCAATGAATACATTTAAAAATAAAAACGTGAGTCTAAACCATCTTTTCACGACCGCTCGCATAAACGTTCGAGATGTCCCTAGACGTCGGAACGGACGGCGGAGACATGTGGGTTATCATGTATATCTATGCCTCTAGTCACATGGGGATATTCCCCGACCCTTTGAAGAGCTTCTTAAAAATCTCTCTCCATCGACATCTAACCATGGAGTGGAAGGTCGAGTTGGAACAATGGGATGTCAACCGCTTATCCTGGGCATGTCCTTGGTTTTGACTTGGCCCAATCCTCATCAGATGTGGGGATTATCCGAGCGTACTGTTAGTAGATAGCTATCTCCAGTGACTATGAGGAGTGGAGGAGAAACAGAGGGATTTCATAATCATCCACCCTACCTATTGCGCCTTCAGCTAGTGGAGAGCTCCAAAGCCAAGTCGATGCCTTGACCCAGAGGATAGAAATCATGGGAGACAGATGAGGACCCTTGAAGAAAAAGAGCAAGAATTTATCCTCACTATAGACAGTCTACAAAGGTAGTGCAAGAAGAAAGATCAAGAGATAGAGCGCCTCAAGGACCAATGCGCTGATTCCAGTGAGCATATTATCCTAGCATCCAAAGTGGCCAGATTACACTCGGTAATCAACTTCAAGAAATAGCCGCCAAATCAGCCCACCTTGAGGCCGAATGTGCAAAACAGGCTCATACGATCAAGTTAATGCTACAAGATCTCGCAAGGACTCGGTCTGAGATACGTCAAGGATGAGAGACTACCGAGAGACTTAATAGAAGCCTTACTGAGTTGCACTGCAAAGAAAGAGATGGGTTAACTTAGTATGGCCAGGTGCTACAAGAAAGAGACCGAGCCCTTAAGAGACTCAATAATTTACAAGCCTTGGTCGTCCATTAAGAGGCGCAGATCAAAGAGGCTCAGAAGTATACCGAAGATATGAGCCAGGCGGTCCACTAGCAAACCGAAGCACTCGCTCATCACGTATGGGAAGTCGAAGAGGAATTACATAGAAATCAGAACCCGCATGTGGGTTTCTTTAGGCTTTTCCGATTCTGTCAAAAAGTGCTTCGTAGCATGGTGTAGAGGAATGTACACTTTCTGTAAATAAATAAAATTTCCTTTTATTCAACAATTGTCTACTTGCATGCATTTCATTCATTTGCATACTTGATTATCCCTCCTTCACTTTTAATAAATAAGATAATAAAAAAGGAAGGATTAACTGATACGTCTTCCACAATCAGAAGGATGGAGGGAAAATTGTTCGTAATCAAGCTCTCCCCAACGGTCGATTCACCCCAAGAGGATAATAAGCCTCGGTCATTGGTTATCAAAGTCAATAAGGAAGAGGGGGAAAGGACGCCTTTGCGATTATTTGTGCCTCTTCCTTTCCCCTATGACCCAAATAAAGCTATACAGTGGAGATATGACAAATCTTCACCAATAAAGGAGGACATCTCCAACATAGCCGGCATTGTGGGCATGACTAGAAGCGAAAGAATCTACTTCCCCAAGGAGTCACAAGAAGATGCCCCCAAGAATAAAGCGAAAAATAAACAAACCGAAGAAAAGGAAAATAAAGAATCCAAGGAGGAGACCGATGAATTACTCCAATTCATAAGACAGAGCGAGTATTCCATCATCGACCAACTCAATCACACATCGGTAAAGATAACTTTGTTATCTCTAATGATGAGTTTGGAACCGCACAAAAATGCCCTGATGAGGGTCTTGAGCGAAGCACACGTACCTCATACAATATGTCAAGAAAAAGTTGAGAGGATCATCGGCTACATCACAGCTAACGTTCACCTCACCTTCACAAATGAAGAACTCCCTCTAGAGGGGTCGAACCATTACAAGCCCTTGCATATTTCAATCAAATGCAATATCTAATCACTAAAGTTCTTGTGGATAACGGGTCATCCTTAAACGTGATGCCCAAGTGCACACTTGACAAGTTTACCATTCAAGGAACCCGCATGCGCCCAAGCAGCACTATCGTTCGAGCCTTCGATGGATCCAAACGAGAAGTAGTGCGGGAAATCAATATGCCGATCCAACTTGGACCCACTATGTTCAACGTCGATTTCCACATGATGGACATTACTCCAACATATAGTTGTCTCCTTGTCGCCACCGTCAAAAAGACGCGGTCAGAGCGACGCGATGGTTCCGACTTTCCATTTTTCGTGTTTTTATGGGTGGTGTTACAACGGCTTTAGGTTGTCCGATAATCGGGCTGAACCTTGTAAGAATTAATGGTTAAGTTCAAGAAAGGGGGGTGAATTGCACTTTAGAAATCTTTTTCGAAAAACACTCTTTCTTTGTGGAAGAATGACTAATCTTCATCCAATCTTTTATTAGGCAGATTTGGTTTTAAACAAAGCAAGAATATAAACCAGAAATGAAAAGAGATAAAAGTAGAAATACAACACAAGAGTTTATACTGGTTCACTCTTCCCAAGAGCTACATCCAGTTCTTGACAAATCTGCCAAGTTCCACTAATATCAAGTGAAAATACAAACCAGTAGATATACACCAATCTACCCCAAGAACTACCTTACAACACCACAAGATAGACTCTTGAAAAACCTCCCAGCAACAAAACCCAGTTATTGTAACCAGTGCAGATTCAAACCCAATCTACACAATTAGAATTCATACAAGTATATGAAAAGAATAAACCTGGACTGCAGCTTTTACAATATAGAAGTCCAGAAGCAATTTTTCTAACTCAGAACTTTCTCTCTTGAAGATCTTTCAACAATCTTGATCAAAACGCCTTATGATATGAAATGTTTTTTAATGCTCAAATAAAAACACGAATATGAAAGCTCCAAGATTGCTTTCAATCATTTTCCAAATTGTGTTTCTGAAAGAGAAATCAAAACTGTATTTATAAAGTAAAACAGAGGGATTGATAGATTCAATCGATTTAAAATGATGTTTCAATCGATTGATTTCATTTAAAACTCATTCAGTCGGTTAATTCGAGCTTTCAATGGATTGAAACAGTTAGAAGAAAAATGGTAGCTCTCTGTTTCAACAGATTAAAATATATTTCAATAGATTGAAATTCTGAGATACCTTAAAATGAAAAATGATATCTCTCTGTTTCAACAAATTAAAATTTATTTCAACAGATTGAAATTCTGAGATACTTTAAAATGAAAAATGACATCTCTCTGTTTCAACAGATTGAACTTAATTTCAACAGATTAAAATTCTGAGATACTTTTGAAATGAAAAATGACTAGAACATTTTAATCTATTGATTCTTCAATTCAACAGATTAATACTGCGAACCCCTTAATATGGAAAAACCATCAAGAAAATTTTAACCTGTTGATTCTACGATTCAATCAATTAAAATTTTGGCTGTATATATACATTTCCTATTTTTAGTGATTTTAACAGATTGAAACTTCTTTTTAACAGATTAAAAAACTCAGTTTGTTCTTTCAAGGATTAAAGATTGGTTTTTCATGCAGTTAGATAAATTCTATGAAATGCAACATTTATAGGCGCTTATTACAAGATCTACTGAAACTATCAAGAGATTAAATTTTAAACCTATAACTTATCTACCTACACACCCACAAAATAAACTTTATAAACTCTATATGTCTTCATCAAATCCAACAAGTGCTTCAATCTCCCCCTATTTGATGGAGACAAATAACCACTACACCTGCATAAACAATAACAGAACAGAGACATGATTTTGTGATGTGTGTGTAGTGTCAGTATAAGCGAATACTTCTCCCCCTATTTGACTTCATCAAAAAGTGTTCAATTACAAGCCATAAGTACCTTGTAGGTACCCAAAATTAAGACAAACAAAAAAACACAAGTGAAAGAAAGCATAAGAAATTTCACTCATCACCATCCCAGGGACCCTGATTGAATTGGAGGTCTCCAATTCTGTTAAAATATCTTCCAGTTGATTATCAATGTGCTGAAATCTGGCAATGGAGTCTTCATAAAGCCGATGCTGGCGAGCTTGCAGAGCATATGCCATCTCCATGTGCCTCCTTTGATTTGTTTGCATTTCAGTCATTTGATGCAGCATATTTCGTTCGAACTGTGAAAGAGGCGTGCCACGGTCAGGTTGTGCCACATAAGGAATCATTTCAAATGGAAACTGCTGAGCCATGTCATCTTCCATAGGGTCTGTTTGTCTTGCTTCAGCAGCACTTGGAGCACCAGTATTCTCATCATCTTCCTCTTCTTCTTCTTCTTCTCCTTCTTCTCTCCCAGCTTCTTCTTTTGAAATCCAATCACCATCAATCTTAATGAATCCCATTTTATGAAGGATGGAGTTGTTAATCTCATTTGTGGGGCGAACGATTTCAGCCAATTCTCCTTCTAAGTCAACACCAAAATGAGTTAGAAATTTAGAAATTAATATTGCATAGGGATACCTAAATTCACTTAGCCTTTTTGATTTGATCATATGGTCCTTGATGACAAATACCCAGTTTACTCTGATTCTGTGGTGGATACAATACATCAGTACCAAGTCTCCTTCATTCAGTATTGCATGATTGCTCCCCTAGGAGTAAGCTACCAGGCCACTATGAACACAAGTATTCTTTCTTCAAGGTTAAGCTTTCCAGTGTTGAAGGAACTCACAGAGTCACGCTTATTTCTCAAACAAGAACGAAAGTATTGGACTTTGTTGAATTCTTCTACATCAGAGGTATATCCTTTAATGACTTTTACTCCTTCATCCTTGAGTCTAGCAACATTTTTCCAGACAGTGGGAGTAATCTCAATTTCCACTCCTTTAACTTGAGTTTTGAGTGTAGAACCTTCAAATGACAGATTAGTAAAGAAAAATTTGATAAAGTCAGGATAGATTCTACCATTGAGCTCAAGGAACTTCTGAAGTTTTTGGTGTTGCAACAACTTTCGAACCCCGTTGAACCCTTCAGGGTACAACCACAAGAATTTTAGAACCTTGGGAATATTAATCTGTTTTCTGCTCATTTCATGAATGAATAACCCCATCTTTTCTTGATTCCCATTGAACTAGGTTTCAATGCGCCCTCCTCCTAATGTTTCTTGGACAGCAGCTGAGGATTCTCCTCTGCTGAACTTACTCCTTCCAGATTTGGTGCGCTTGAACATGTTGTTTGAGAGATGAACCGAATACAGAGAAGAGAGAATATTTTTCCAAGCAGAAGTACAAGATTTTCGAATCAACTATTGCATACTAAAAGGAATGAGAGAAACCAGACCCTTCATCTACTTTGAATAGTCAATTTTGTCCTTTAGTAAATTACCTCAGTTTTGTTCCGTGTGTTAGAGATGGAAAAGACAGAGACAGAGAGAGAGAATGGTTACTGTAACACTCGATTACCTGCATTTCTTCACATCTGATTTCCAATCACAGTCTTTCAGCTTTTATTGGATAACCATTACATTTAAGAGAGTAGCTGAAGTTGTTTGTAGTTGCAAAGGCACTTAACTCAATCTGCAGTAAATAATCAGAGGCAACGCATACGCTACTAGCCTTAGAAAAAATTAATCAATTGATTTTCCATAAAATCAATTGATTTTCAATTAATGATATAGACGCAGATTAACAAAAGTAGAATAAATCGATTTAATCGAAGATTTAATCGATTAATTCAAAAATGAAAAACATGCAGAGCTACAGAGTTATTGAAATAAATCGATTAAAAACTTATTTAATCGATTAATCTGGCAATAAATCATGAACAGAGATTGAGAATCAGAAAATCAACAGATTATTTCGCAATTTCAATCGATTAAAACACATAGGTTGACAAGTATTTCAAAATTTGCAGACAACTTAATCGATTGAACATATTATCAACCTGTTAAAAAGCATAAAACCATAATAAAGGATCAATTATACAATACTAGATAGATTCAAAATTCCTAATTCAGTTCTAAGCATATTAAGTCTATCTCTAGGTAGTGGTTTGGTGAACAAGTCAACTAATTGTTTCTCAGTATCAATGAATAAAATTTCACAATCACCCCTAGATACATGTTCTCTAATAAAGTGATGTCTAATTTCAATATGCTTAGTTCTAGAGTGTTGAATAGGATTCTTAGTTAGATTAATTGCACTAGTATTATCACAAACCATAGGTACCGTGTTGAGAAACACCCCATAATCTTTCAATTGTTGTTTGAGGTAGATACTCTGAGCACAACAACTCCCAGCTGCAATGTATTCAGCTTCTGCAGTTGAAAGAGCTACACATGCTTGTTTTTTGCTATGCCATGATATGAGACTACTTCCCAGTAAATGGCATGTACTAGAGGTACTTTTCCTATCCAATCTACATCCTGCAAAGTCAGAATTAGAAAATCCAACAAGTTTAAGAGAGGCACCTTTAGGATACCGTAGTCCAACATTAATGGTTCCTTTAAGATACTTGAGAATCCTTTTAGCAGTAGTGAGGTGAGATTCCTTTGGATTTGCCTGAAATCTAGCACAAAGGAAAACACTGAACATAATGTCAGGCCTACTAGCAGTCAGATATAAAAGAGATCCAATCAAACCTCTATATTTAGTTTGATCAACAGATTTCCCTTTTTCATCTAAATCTAGACAGCAGTTAGTAGACATGGGTGTGGAGGATTCTTTGCAATTATGCATATCAAATTTCTTCAACAACTCATTACAGTATTTAGATTGATTTAGGAAAATACCATTCCTTAATTGCTTAACCTGGAGACCAAGGAAGAAATTCAGTTCTCCCATCATAGACATCTCAAATTGACTTTGTGTTGAACATTCAAGGACTTGATGTTGCACTTGATGAACATGAAGATTGATGATTTTGATGATGATTCAAGAACTCAAAGACTTAGAGTATTGAAGACTTGTTTTGTAGTGTAATAACTCTATTTTAATTAGATTGAGTCTGTAATTTTAGAGTTTGAGATAGCCGGTACATAGTCTGCAACTTAGAAGCTTCAAAAAGCCCAAATATATCATCCAGGCTCGGCTTTAATCGATTATATAGGGAAATAATCGATTAAAACAGTGAGAAAACCATTTTCTGTATAAACTCACTGCTTTAATCGATTAAAATTCAAAATAATCGATTATTACGTCTGATAATCGATTAAAACGTCTAATAATTGATTAAAACAGAGAGGTTTTGGGTTATGTTGATTTTGGCTCTGTTTTAATCGATTATAACTCCATTTAATCGATTATTACAGTCTGTTTTTGTTTTTAAATTTCAAATCAACCCTTTTTTCGAAAATCCAATTACCAAGAACCCTAATTTCGAATCCCCAATTTCTAAACCCTAATTTCCCTACTTAAACTCTCCTTTGGCACTCATAAAAAGAGAACAACCTTTTCCATACAAAAGTTAAGTGCTGTAAGTGCCAGAGAACTGTTTGTTGCAAGGAAAGGGGGCTTTTGGAACCTGGTGTGGGCTAGAAGCGATAAGAATCTCTAAGTGGAGTTCTTAGTGGATTGTGTGCTGTGCCGTCTCTAGGGAAAGCTGTTCATCATCTCTTGTGGATTTCAAGAGAGGTGTTTTCTTATCTTTATCTTTTCATTGTAATTTGTTTGTAACAACTTATTTATAGTGACAGCGTTAATCCTCTGTTGAGTGATTAGCAACTGGACGTAGGGTCTTTTGATCCGAACCAGTATAAATCTCCTGTGTAAGATTTCTATCCCTTCTCTATTTACATTTACACAGTTTTTAATCGGTAAAATTTGGGGAAAATTTTGAAAACCTAATTTTTATTAAGAAACCAATTCACCCCCCCCCCCTCTTGGTTTTTGTCCGACCACGCGATCATTCCGCTGCGTGATTCTAACAAGTGGTATCAGAGCTTGCTTTGATAGTCATTCAAATTTTCGAAAATGGCAGGACAAAATCAAACTTTTGCCGAAGGTGCGTCTATCAATAGACCCCCACTTTTTGCGGGTCAAAATTATCCTTTCTGGAAGGTACGTATGCAAATATTTTTAGAGTCTGTTGATAGAGGCGTTTGGGACGCTATTTTAAACGGTCCATTTGTTCCTAAAACTACTGAGAACGGTGTTGACGTTCTTAAACCTTTTTCAAGATGGACTGCAGAAGAAAATAGGAAAGCCCAATTTGACGTTAGGGCTAGAAATATTATTTCATCTGCTTTAACCCTTGATGAGTTTTACAGGATATCATTTTGTAAGAGTGCTCAAGAAATGTGGAATAAACTAAGAGTAACTTATGAAGGAACCGATGATAGCGACTTGATTTCGGAGTCAAGTGATCTGGAAATAGAAGCTAACATTTGTTTGTTGGCAAAAGACAACATATCTTCGGATTTTGAGGTTAGTGATTCTGACTCATCTTCTAGTGATGAAAATGACCATGATGAATTGCAAAATGCTTACAATGAATTATTTATTGCTTTTAAGAATTTGAAAGATGAATAAAAAGTTGTAAAGAAGAATCTAAGTAGATCCGAAAAGGAAAATGAGTCCTTAAAATTGAAAATTGCTTGTTTAGAAGAAAAGGAGGTAGCTAATACGAAAATTGTATGTTTAGATGAGGATAAAAACTTAGCATGTGCAAACTGTAAAGAGCATGAATATGACATAGATATTCTTAACCATTTGCTAGACAAAGCCGAAAAGGAAATAGATGATCTTAAGAAGCATGAAATGGTGTTTGCACAAAATAATGTAAATCATCAAGTTTCTATGAAAAAGTCTAAAACTGAAAAGAAAAGAGTATGGGTAGAAAAAGGAACTAGAACATCTATGGTTAAAGATTCATCATATTCAAAAGTTACATCAAATGCATGCTTTTATTGTATGAAACATGGTCATACTTCAAATAGATGTAAAATCAAACATTTTGGTGTTCCTAAAGGAAAATATATTTGGGTTCCTATAGTTAAATGAACTATTTGTATCTTGTATTTATTCAAAGAAAATGGATCATTTAGTATGTTTTGAATAGGATGCACATTAGGTTAATTATTAAATCTACTCCATATGAATTGTTTAATGGTAGAAAGCCTAATGTTGCCCATTTGAAAATTTTTGGATGTAAATGTTTTGTGCTAAATAATGGAAAGGACAATCTAGGAAAATTTGATTCAAAAGATGATGAGGGCATTTTTCTAGGATATTCATTAAATAGCAAGGCATATAGAGTGTTTAATAGGAGAACTTTAAATATAGAAGAATCTATACATGTTACGTTTGATGAGATTGTAGACCTTGGGGGAAATCCTCTAGAGTCAAATAAAGAACTTGTAGGTGATGATGAATACATAAGAGAGGCCCTTTATGAATTATACTTGGAAAATAATGAGTCTTCTCAAACTCCTCAATTAGCAAAAGAATGGCAATCACCCAGAGGACTCTCAATGGACAACATCATAGGTGACATCTCAAAAGGGGTAAGAACTAGAAATATGACAAATTTCTGTATGTCTGTTGCTTTTGTGTCACAGATTGAACCTAAAAACATTGAGGAAGCACTTAAAGATGATCAATGGTGCATAGCCATGCAAGAAGAACTTAACCAATTTGAAAGGAATCAAGTCTGGGAATTAATCCCAAGAGAAGAGTCACATCAAGTTATTGGAACTAAATGGGTATTCAGAAATAAGCTTGATGAAGATGGAAACATAACAAAGAATAAAGCCAGACTTGTTGCAAAAGGCTATTGTCAGGAGGAAGGTATAGATTATGATGAAACTTATGCTCCTGTTGCCAGGTTAGAGGCTATACGCCTACTTCTTGCTTATGCATCTATGATGAAATTTAAATTGTATCAAATGGATGTAAAGAGTGCATTTTTAAATGGTTTTATTAAAGAAGAAGTGTATGTAGAGCAACCCCCTGGATTTAAGGATTTTAATTATCCTAATCATATTTTCAAATTAAAGAAAGCATTATATGGATTGAAACAAGCTCCTAGATCTTGGTATGAAAGATTAAGTAGTTTCTTAACTGCAAATGATTTTTCAAGAGGAAAAATTGATTCTACACTGTTTATAAAGAAAGTTAAAGAACATATCTTATTGGTCCAGGTATATGTTGATGATATCATTTTTGGATCAACTGATAATTTGTTATGTGTAGAATTTGCTAAGATAATGTAGGGAGAGTTTGAAATGTGTATGATGGGAGAATTGACATTCTTTCTTGGACTACAAATCAAGCAACTTAAAGATGGCATTTTCATCTCTCAAACCAAATACTGCAAAGAGATCCTCAAAAAGTTTGGTATGGACACCTCCAAGGAAGCTAACACACCCATGGGAACTTCATGCTATCTAGATAAGGATGAATCAGGTTTGGAAGTTAATCAAACTATGTATAGAGGTATGATAGGATCACTATTATACTTAACTGCAAGTAGACCTGATATTATGCATTCTGTCTGTGTGTGTGCTAGATTTCAGGCTTGTCCTAAAGAATCTCATCTAATTGCAGTAAAACACATTTTAAAATATTTAAAAGGAACTACTGATTTTGGTTTGTGGTATCCGTCTGATGCTTGTATGAGTTTAATAGGATATTCTGATGTTGATTATGGTGGATGTAAAATTGATAGAAAAAGCACTAGTGGGACATGTCATTTGCTAGGTTCATCCTTAATATCTTGGCATTCTAAGAAACAGGCATGTGTAGCTTTGTCTACCACTGAAGCTGAATATATTGCAGCTGGTAGTTGTTGTGCTCAAATTCTGTGGATGAAACAACAGTTAGAAGATTATAGTATCTTTTTAAATGACATACCTTTGATGTGTGATAATACGAGTGCAATTAATTTAACTAAGAATCCAGTAATGCACTCTAGGACTAAACATATAGAAATAAGACATCACTTTTTGAGAGATCATATCAGCAAAGGAAACTGTAAAATAGAGTATGTAGATACCAAACGTCAATTAGCAGATATTTTTACTACGCCTCTACCCAAGGATAGATTCTATGATCTTAGAAGAGACTTAGGGATATTAGAAATAGCTTAAATTCTGCTTAATTTGACTATTTTTGGATGATTGTAATGTTATAATTCGTGATATAGGATGTTCATAGGTTATCATGTGTTAAAACACTCAAAACAGGACATTCCTCTCTGGAATAATCGATTACCTGGAATTATAATCGATTATTTGCCCTCAAAACATCCGAAACAGAGTATTTGTCTCTGGAATAATCGATTATTTCGCAAAATAATCGATTAAAAGCAGCTTATAATCGATTATCAGCTGAAAATAATCGATTAAATGTACCTGATACTGGTTTAATCAATTATTCTGAATTTTAATCGATTAAACCCGACCAGTTTTGCCTTCTAGCCGTTGCCAACGACTCTTTGGCCTCCATTCTCTTCTATATGAACGTTGGACATGATTTTGCTATATATAGAGACCTCTAGTTCACTTCTACTCACTACTAACTCTTGAAATCAAGCTTTCTTGCCTTATTATCCTCTCTTTCACCTTATTCCATCACTTGTCCTTCTAGATTTTCTTGATATTCATCTACTATTTCAAATGGCCTCATCTTCTCGCCCTAAGATCCCAACTAGAAGAAGATCTGCACCCTCCTCTCATCCCCGTCCTAATTTTGTAGAAGGATGGATCTCTGATGCAGATGGCCAACAAGAATTTCTAACCTACTGGAAGGAAAAGGCTATTATTTCTCCCAAATTTCTTATAGGAGAGCAATTCATTCATAGGGGATTCAATTTTCCTAATCTTCTTGAAATTCAAGGAGTTCTCCCGTTTATCCAAATGCAAGGTATGTACTATCCTGACTTAGTTAGGGTATTCTACTCTAGATTCAAATTTAGAGATCAAATTGCTACATCCCGTGTAAAAGGGGTTACAATAATTCTTGATGATGATATTTGGGAGAATGTTGCTCATTTTCCAATTAGAGAAGATGTTATTAACGTATATGGTGAGCTAAATGACTTTGATAGGTTCCTAGCTTATCGCTCTTTTCTGCGGAATCCCTCAATGGAAATTGGACGTATCCTTCATGCTGGACCTTTAAAGAAGGAAGAACGCATGCTTCTACATTTACTTGTATGGATCTTATGTCCTAGGGCTACGAATCATGCCCAATGCTCTTCCATTGATCTTCGAATTATTCATGCCATAATGAATAATGAACCTTTAGATTGGGGTGTTCTTGTCACAATGACCATGCTTAAAGCAAAACGTCATCCCACCTTCAAAATTCCATATGCCCTCCTTGTCTCCCGTATTCTTGAATATAAAGGAGTGAATGTTGAAGGTGAACAAGCAGTTAGAACAAACAACTTAAACCGCATGCTGGAAAGCACATTGATTCAACTCCAAATGGTGCGAGTCAATGATATTTATGTTCACAAAGATGACGTTCCTAATCAAGGGGATGCTAATGACGATTCTGATGAAGATATGCCTCCAGCTGCTGAGTTTCCCTCTGACCAAATCCAAGATGAAAAAGTGTGTCGTTTAGAAAATAGATTTAATGCACACTTTAATGATGATGATAGTGAAGAATTTTAAATTTGTTGATTGTCTTCTTTTATGATGTACTGTATTGACACTTTTTGAAATAAAATATGATGTTTCTTTAATGCTTTGATTGAGGGGGAGTCTTCTCCAACTTATGCATATTTTGAGGGGGAGCTCTTATGATTGTTATTGCAGAGTTCTTTTTGATTATAATCAAAATAGGGGGAGAAAAATTTAAAGCCTCTTATGAATTTCATTTAAATATTATCTGGTATGTTTGATGTGTTTGTTAGTATGACAGATAAAACAGGTTATTACAAGGGCTTTAAAAGATAATTTTGATCATCATCAAAAAGGGGGAGACTATTGAACATTCAAGGACTTGATGTTGCACTTGATGAACATGAAGATTGATGATTTTGATGATGATTCAAGAACTCAAAGACTTAGAGAATTGAAGACTTGTTTTGTAGTGTAATAACTCTGTTTTAATTAGATTGAGTCTGTAATTTTAGAGTTTGAGATAGTCGGTACATAGTCTGCAACTTAGAAGCTTCAAAAAGCCCAAATATATCATCCAGGCTCGGCTTTAATCGATTATATAGGGAAATAATCGATTAAAACAGTGAGAAAACCATTTTCTGTATAAACTCACTGCTTTAATCGATTAAAATTCAAAATAATCGATTATTACGTCTGATAATCGATTAAAACGTCTAATAATCGATTAAAATAGAGAGGTTTTGGGTTATGTTGATTTTGACTATGTTTTAATCGATTATAACTCCATTTAATCGATTATTACAGTCTGTTTTTGTTTTTAAATTCAAATCAACCCTATTTTTGAAAATCCAATTACCAAGAACCCTAATTTCGAAATCCCCAATTTCTAAACCCTAATTTCCCTACTTAAACTCTCCTTTGGCACTCAGAAAAAGAGAACAACCTTTTCCATACAAAAGTTAAGTGTTGTAAGTGCCAGAGAACTGTTTGTTGCAAGGAAAGGGGGCTTTTGGAACCTGGTGTGGGCTAGAAGCGATAAGAATCACTAAGTGGAGTTCTTAGTGGATTGTGTGTTGTGCCGTCTCTAGGGAAAGCTGTTCATCATCTCTTGTGGATTTCAAGAGAGGTGTTTTCTTATCTTTATCTTTTCATTGTAATTTGTTTGTAACAACTTGTTTATAGTGACAGCGTTAATCCTCTGTTGAGTGATTAACAACTGGACGTAGGGTCTTTTTATCCGAACCAGTATAAATCTCCTGTGTAAGATTTCTATCCCTTCTCTATTTACATTTACACAGTTTTTAATCGGTAAAATTTGGGGAAAATTTTGAAAACCTAATTTTTATTAAGAAACCAATTCACCCCCCCTCTTGGTTTTTGTCCGACCACGCGATCATTTCCTTAACAAATTTATTACATAAGGCATTATTAGTAGAACCAAAAATGATATCATCAACATAAACCTGCACCAGAATAATGTCAGATCCAGATTTCTTAATGAATAAGGTTTTGTCAACTTCACCTTGTTTGTATACTTGATCAATTAAGAAATTACTTAGCCTCTCATACCATTGTCTAGGAGCCTGCTTTAATCTATAAAGAGCCTTTTTCAGCTTGTAGACATGGTCAGGATGTTTATGGTTTTCAAAACCAGGAGGCTGAGAAACATAGACTTCTTCATTGATGAGTCCATTTAGAAAGGCACTCTTGACATCCATCTGAAGTAATCTGAAACCACTAATAAAAGCATAAGCTAATAACAGTCTAACAGCTTCAAGTCTAGCTACAGGTGCAAAGGTTTCCTCAAAATCAATTCCTTCTTGTTGATTATATCCTTTGGCTACCAACCTAGCTTTATTTCTAGTAATAATGTCGTGTTCATCTAATTTGTTTTTGATTACCCACTTAGTACCAATTATATTGATATCTTTGGTTTTAGGAACTAATTCCCACACATTATTTCTTTCAAACTGATTAAGTTCATCATGCATGGCACTAACCCAATATTCATCATTTAATGCATCCTTAACAGTTTTAGGTTCAATTTGTGAAATGAATGTCATATGATTGCAGAATTGATTAAGAGAATTTCTAGTGGATACTCCCTTATTGATTTGCCCAATAACATTGTCTAGAGAAAGATCTCTTGGGACAATCCATTCTTTAGGAAGCTCATCCAAGGTATCTTCTTCTTGTTCTTCAACAATTCTTTCTGGTGGATCAGCTTTTGTAGGATCAATTTATTGATCACCTTCTTCGACAGTATATTGTTTTGTATCTCTGGAATGTTTTAACTGATAAGAATTATCATCTAATTCGTCATCATCTGCAGTACCTGCTGCTTTACTCTGCAACACTCGAGAGGACTCATTAAAAACAACATGTACTGATTATTCAACAGATTTCAGTCTTAAATTATGGACTCTATATGCATGACTGTTAGAAGAATAGCCAAGAAAGATCCCTTTGTCAGATTTTTCATCAAACTTGCCAATATTTTCTTTCCCATTGTTTAAAACAAAACATGTACATCCAAAAACCCTGAAATAGTTTATGTTGGGTTTTCTTCCTTTGTAAAGTTCATATGGGGTTTTCTTAAGAATGGGTCTAATCAAAACTCTATTCAAAACATGACAAGCAGTGTTTACAACATCTGCCCAAAAGTATTTAGGTAAGGAGTTCTCACAAAGCATTGTTCTAGCAAGTTCCACAATGAATCTGTTCTTCCTTTCCACAACACCATTCTGTTGAGGAGTTCTTGGAGCAGAAAAGTTATGTTTTATGCCATACTTTTCACAGAATAATTCAAACTTTTCATTTACAAATTCTCCACCATTGTCACTTTGAATAGAAGAAATGAAATAACCTTTCTCATTATGTAAAACCTTGGCAAGCTTTTTAAAAGATTTGAAAGAATCTGATTTGGCTTTTAGAAAAATAGTCCAAGTAAATCTGGAAAAATCATCAACAATTACCATGATATAAAGATTACCACCTAGGCTTTTATTTCTTGAAGGACCAACCAAATCCATGTGAAGCAGTTCCAAAGGTCTACAAGTAGAAACAATGTTTTTATTTGAAAAGGATTTTCTAGTTTGTTTACCTTTTAAACAAGCTTCACAGATTTTGTCTTACAGAATTTGAAGCTTAGGTAGTCCAGAAACTAAATCTTTAGTAATTAGTTTGTCAAGATGATTAAGATGAATGTGTGCAAGCCTTCTATGCCATAACCAAGATTCTTCTTCTATAGTAAGAAGACAGCTTTGAGATGAGATAGAATGCTTGATATCTAGCATGTAAATGTTGTTTAATCTCTTACCAACCAACATTACCGTGTCAGATTTTGGCTCACAGATTAGGCAGATTTCTGGTTTGAAGATAACCTTGTGACCTAGATCACATAATTGGCTTAAATTGATTAAGTTGTGCTTAAGACCTTCAACAAGAAGAACATTGTGAATGGTCACGGTTTCACCATCTCCTATATCTCCATAACCTAAGATTCTTCCCTTGTTGTTATCTCCATATGTCATGTGACCTCCAATCTTCAATCTCAGTTTCTAGAATTTGGAAATATCACCTATCATATGCCTTGAGCATCCGCTGTCCAAGTACCAAAGTGATTCTTGCTGCTGTTCCTGAAAAATCAAGCATCAAGTATTTGGTACCCTTAAATACTTTGGGTCCTTAATGGTCAAATTTTCTGTTTAACATATTTTGGAACCCATATATTTTACCGTGTGGCACAAAGTGTTTTCTAATATGACAGAATTTTACAGTATGCCCTTTTTTCATACAATAATGACAAGATGAGAAAGGAGATGCTGTTGATTTTCTGAAAGAAAAGAAGTTCAAATACCTTTTAGTTTTAACCCCAAACTTAGGTTTGTAACCGATTCCAGTATGATCAAAAACACAGATTTGAGACCCAAGAAGTGTATCTAAATTTTCTTTACCTTGAGTAAACTTAGATAAGGTTTTAATCAAATACTCAACCTTATTCTGCAGAGAGATACATTTTTCACAATTGTTGTTAGCAGCAGCATTATCAGAAGATGAATTATTGTAGATTATTTCAAGATGTTCCACTGTTTTGCTTTCTAATAATTCTTCTTCCAGAGCTTTAACCCTATTCTCTAACCAATTATTTAGTCCTTTTAACCGATTATTTGTATAGGATAAATTCCTAGCTTCATCATGCATTTCATTGAAAGCAGTTAGTAATGTGCTGTAATTCATTTCATTTTCTGTGGGGGTTGAACTTACATGACATGAAGAGGATTCACAGCCAGCCATTAAGCATAGATTCACTTCTTCACCTTCAGATACATAACTCGAGGATGAATCATTGTCTTGCCAAGCTATGTAGGCCTTTTTCCCTTTGTACTTCATATCTTTCTTGTTTTGATTCTTGGATTTTTCTGGACATTCACTTCTTATGTGTCCCTGCTTACCATAAGAATAACAAGTATAAGTATTTTGAATAGAATCAGTTCTTTTATCAGTGTACCTTTTAACCTGGCCAGCTCTGTTCTTCTTCTTAAGAAATTTCCCAAACTTCTTAACCAACAGATTCAAATTCTCAGATTCATCTTCTTCAGAGTCACTACTTTCTTCAATCGTCTTGAGAACAATGTTTCTGCTTTTCTTCTCTGCATTTTCTTGTTCTTTAAACCGATTGATCTCCAACTCGTGTTTCCTTAGCTTACCAAATAATGATGCGGCATTCATCTCAGTTAAGTCTCTTGATTTTGATATAGCTGTCACCATTGGTTGCCAAGTTCTGTCCAAACATTTTAGGATTTTGATGTTTAGCTCTTCCTTGTCAAACGTCTTGCCTAATCCAATTAGATGGTTGATTATATGTGTGAATCTTTTCTGCACATCTGAAATGGTTTCACCTTGTTGCATGTTGAAAAATTCATAATCTCTAATTAATTCATGCTTCCTTGCCCTTTTCACATCAAGGTACCCTCATGAGTGACCTCTAGAATCTCCCACATTTCTTTGGCAGAGGCACATTGAGAAACCCTGAAAAACTCATCAAGATTTAAGGCAGAGGTAATAATGTTCTTAGCAGTATAATCATATTGAACTTTCCTATTTTCTGCATCAGTTAAGTCAGCCTAGTCTTTTTCAACATTTTTACCATCCACTGTATGAGTTGGTTTGAAAGGACCATTAACAATTGTATCCCAAATACCCCTATCAAGAGATTCAATAAAGATTTTCATTCTAACCTTCCAGAAAGAATAATTCACACGTGCAAATAGAGGAGGCCTAGAACATTTTAATCTATTGATTCTTCAATTCAACAGATTAATACTACGAACCCCTTAATATGGAAAAACCACCAAGAACATTTTAACCTGTTGATTCTACGATTCAATCAATTAAAATTTTGGTTGTATATATACATTTCCTATTTTAAGTGATTTTAACATATTGAAACTTCTTTTTAACAGATTAAAAAACTCAGTTTGTTCTTTCAAGGCTTAAAGATTGGTTTTTCATGCAGTTAGATAAATTCTATGAAATGCAACATTTATAGGCGCTTATCACAAGATCTACTAAAACTATCAAGAGATTAAATTCTAAACCTATAACCTATCTACCTACACACCCACAAAATAAACTTTATAAACTCTATATGTCTTCATCAAATCCAACAAGTGCTTCAAACCTAAGGGCGACGTTTTCGAAAGGGTGTTCTTAGATCGTCCAATAACCAGGCTGACCTAAGAACTAATTTGAAAGGGTTCTAATGGAGTCGCCATTGATGTTTTTACCGGAAACATTGAAAAAGGAGAGAAAAGGTGTTGGTTTTTCGAAAACCAACTTTGATCGTTAAAACCAGAGTTGGGTAAGGGAGTTAGTTACGTGTAAGGGAAGTATTATTTCCCTTATGATGCCCCTTTTGGGTTCCCTATGACAGGCCAGTTATTTTATAAATAAACACTTGAAAAGACGCTTTTACCCTTTTATTCGCGAAATTAAAATGATGACTACATGGCCCTAATATCTATTACACAATTTAATAGAAGTAAAAAAGGCAGTAAAAGAGAGGGAGAGATTGAAGACACCTTCGGAGCAAGCTTTTGATTAATTCTCTTGAAAAATAGGGTGCGTTTTGGTAGCCCTTCGCTCTTACAACGCCGAAATTTTCTTGAAAATGCTATAAAAAAACTCTCTAAGACACTCAAAAACTCCGCAAATGCTTCGGAGGGACTCTAGGAGGAGAATTTGGAGAAAGTGTAGAAGGGAAAGTGGAAGAACTGTGTGAAATGAAGGGGGGAACACTCACTGTCGCCGCCGTCCATTCTGACGTCCCAGGGACATCTCGAACGTTTATGCGAGCGGTCGCGAAAAGATGGTTTAGACTCGCGTTTTTTGTTTAAAGTGTGTTCATTGCTTCCGAGGTGCTCAACAACTGAACTACCCTCTAATAAAAGCAAGGTTTTCGAAAATGGTTCTTTTGGAGTCGCCACCAATGTTTTGACCATAAACATTGGAAAAGGATAAAAAGGCGTTGATTTTATTAAAAACCAAACTTGGCCATTATAACCAGAGTTAGGTAAGGGAGTTAGTTACGTGTGGGGAAGGTGTTAGCACCCCACAACGCCCCTTTCGGGTTCCCTATGACGGATTAATTCATTTTAAGTGAAGATTACAAGAAATTATGCTATTACCCTATTTTATTCGTACAACATTTAAATATGGCTATCTACATGATTTTATTTACATTTCATATATAAAGCAATAAATAAAGCAATAAAAGAGAAGAGATTTGAAAAGAACCTCCGTAGCAAGCTTTATATAGCAACTGTGTTACAATAAGGACGTGTTTCGGCAATCCCTCTCCTCGGAATATAATTCCTTAACTGATTCTTACCTATTTAAGGCAATCAGAAAGATCATTCGAAGGAGGGAGAGAAGTAGACAAGTGCTATGAGTTGTCTAGGGTGTGGAAAATGAGCAAATGAGCCTCCTATTTATAGTTTTCGCTGCCTGGCACATTTGGGATGCGCGTCTGGGTTGGGACGGTCGTCTGGGTTGGGACGACCATCCCAACTGCATGTTTTACAAAGGCTGGGACGCCCTGGGGAGCTAGGACTGGCAGTCCCACTTGGGACGGCCGTCCCACTTGGCCAGGGAAGGTTGGGACGACCGTCTCGACCTTGGGACGGCCGTCTCGACCTGTTTTGGCCAGCTTTTGTGTTCTGGGACCCCCGGGAAGCTTTCCTTTGTGTATTCGGACGTCGTTTGATGCCGATAAACGCCCGTTAAAGCTTTATCTTCATATAGGAAGTCTTCTTGGCCTTTTTTGAGATGTCAGGCGAGCTTTGTCTTTGTAGGAAGTCTCTTCAGCTTTTATTATTGAGAGACCGGGCAAAATTAGGGGTCTACAGCTGCCCCCCCTTCACCTGCCCAACTAATTTGTTAGCTTAATATGCCGACAAAATTAGTTTGGTAGGGGAAGGAGTTAACCCTTTTGCCCAGTTATCCTTCGGATGCTTCTTTGCTGATCCTCCGGATGATAAATGCAGTATGATGTTGTCTTCAGGATGCTTCCTTTCTGGGGAGGCTGATCCCTCAGACGATATGTGTGAAGCTTCAGGATGCTCCTTTGATACAGTAGTTGACCCTTCGGCTAGTGAATGAAGATTTTTCTCCTTAGGATGCTCCTTTGATGCGGTAGCTGACCCCTCGGATAATGAATGTGCACTTCCAGGATGCTCCTTCGATGCGGTAGCTGATCCTGTGGTTGATAAGTATGAATTTCGTAGCTTTGCAATGCTCCTTCGATGCGGTAGCTGACCTCGTAGCTGACGAGTGTGAAGTCTCAGGATGCTCCTTCGGAGAGGTGGCCGATCCTTCGATTTGTAGGATGTTCTTTCGATGAGGTGGTCGATCCTTTGATTTGCAGGATGCTCCTTTGGTGAGGAAGCCGATCCTTTGATCTACAGGATGCTCCTTCGGTGAGGAAGCCGATCCTTCGGTTTGTGGGATGCTCCTTTGGTGAGGAAGCCGATCCTTCGATTTGCAGGATGCTCCTTTGGTGAGGTAGTCGATCCTTCGGTCTGCAGGATGCTCCTTCGGTGAGGTAGTCGATCCTTCGGTCTGCAGGATGCTCCTTCGGTGAGGTAGCCGATCCTTCGGTTTGTGGGATGCTCCTTTGGTGAGGAAGTCGATCCTTTGATTTGCAGGATGCTCCTTTGGTGAGGTAGCCAATCCTTCAGTCTGCAGGATGCTCCTTCGGTGAGGTAGCCGATCCTTCGGTCTGCAGGATGCTCCTTTGGTGAGGTAGCCGATCCTTCGGTTTGTGGGATGCTCCTTTGGTGAGGAAGCCGATCCTTTGATTTGCAGGATGCTCCTTTGGTGAGGTAGCCGATCCTTCGGTCTGCAGGATGCTCCTTCGGTGAGGTAGCCGATCCTTCGGTCTGCAGGATGCTCCTTCGGTGAGGTAGCCGATCCTTCGGTTTGTGGGATGCTCCTTTGGTGAGGAAGTCGATCCTTTGATTTGCAGGATGCTCCTTTGGTGAGGTAGCCGATCCTTTGGTCTACAGGATGCTCCTTCGGTGAGGTAGCCGATCCTTTGGTGTGTAGGATGCTCCTTCGGTGAGGAAGCCGATCCTTCGGTTTGTAGGATGCTCCTTCGGTGAGGTAGCCAATCCTTTGGATGATGAATAGTTTTGATAGGTACCAACCCCTATCTGGTTTGATGAGAATGAACCCTCATCTGATCCGAACCTTCTTTTGAAAGGCTCTTGTGAGTGCAAACCCCCACCCGGTTCGAGTCTGTATTTGCTAGATTTTTGTGGGTACTTTCCCCCACTATGTTTGATTTTCTGGATATACTCTACTTGGAGATTTTTATTCGGCCTTTTTCGTTGTGGCCTCTATTGGGGAATGAAAGTTTTTCTTTTCTTTCTTTTTGTTGCCCCCTGGTGATATGGAGGATTTGACTCCGTATTTTCTATGATGGACTCTTGTGTGGTCCTTATTCTCCTTTGGGGAATGAAGTGGAGATTCTGGATAAGTGTGCTTGATGACTCAAGTGGCGATGAAGCTGAGTCATGAGATAATCTTTTTATCTTGCCTCTGGAGTAAGCAAGGATCCTCTTGGGGATGATCAAGCCTTTCGGTTGGCTTTTTAATTTTGATGGCTTCCTTCTTTCTCGGATGGAAGGATGTTAATTAGAGCTATTTTCTTTGAAGCTCTTTATTTTGCTGAAATGTTTTTGATCTCACCTTTTTCTTTTGCGATCTTGATTTTTATATTGAGACTGGATTCTAACGCCTCCTGTTTTCAATCACAAGTATGGAGACTAGTCTCCTTATATGCATGTTTATTTATTTGAAGAGAGTTATTTTTCTTGATTCTGACAAAGTCGTATTATGCAACTACTTTGTGTGTGGATGTCCTAGATGAAATCTATTTGTTTATTTTTGATGCACATGGAAAGTAACTGGCCTTCTCCCGTTGGCTCTTATGAATACACCGACGGGCTCCCTTTTTTATGACCATGATGATGGGCTCCTCTTTTTATCCATCTCTTGGTTTTAGCCCTATCTTTTGCCTAGACCACCCTTTACAGGTTTTCGATCTAGCAGACATTTATTCTTTTATTATTTTTATGCTTCCTCTTTTTAGATGCATGCTTGATCTTTGATTAAAAGTCTTTGTGCAAATTTATGATTTATCAATAAAGAGGCATTTCCATAATATTTGGTCAAGAGAAAGGAAATGAAAAGGAATTTTTATTGATAAATGAGCAAAAGTTTTATTTCTTTTATAGAAGGATTTCAAAGATATTTAGAAGAATGGGTGGTCAGGGTTGGCTATACTGTATAGGCTTAAACAGTCATGTCCATGATATCTGCCCCCTGGTTCTCCTAATTGCTTCAGTTGAGATGCCTGAGCTCAGAGTGAAGACTATGCAGACTGCTTGCTTCTGGAAGAATGTTACTTTAGCCGCCTTTTCGGTTTTCGACTAAAGTAACCATTGCTCTTAGTTAGTTTTTTTTTTTTAACCTCTTCTTTTTGCCTAGGACGTATCCTAGCGTGGAATATGGACCCTATCTTTCGCCCAGGAATGTCCTTTGCGGATTTTCATTCCTGACGGGTCTTGAGCAATGTCTTCAAGCATAATACTTCTTCACCGTACCGGAGTTGATTAGGTGTCGAAGTTCTTTTCCATCCATATTAATGAGGATAAGAGCCCCTTCCGAGAAAGCTCATTTGACCCCAAGGGGTCCTTCATAGTTCACTGCCCATTTTCCAATTTTATTGTTTTGGGCTGGAAGCAACTTATTTACCATTAAATCCTTCTTTATGGTAAATATGAAGGTTGACTCTTTCATAAGCCTTTTTTATTTTCCTTTGATAGGCTTGTTCGTGAGATATAATATTAAACCATTTTCTTCAACAAGGTTTAGCTGGTCATATCGGATTTGAACCCATTCAACTTCTGTTAATTTTGCTTCCATCATCATGTGCTTTTATCAACATGATTAGCTGTACCGATTTGCCGTCTTGGATCTTTGCTATAACCGAAGAGTAATCATTTTGAATGTAGAGCAATTGTCATGTCAATGCCCCTCTTCCTTTCCTTAGGGATTTCAATCCTCCTATTGATCACCATATTTTCACATTCCCCAGTTAATTACTTGAATGCTTTATTGTGAAGGGTCAAGAGAAGAGAAAGAAAGGGATTTATTGCAAAGGCTTGTGTTTTAGTGGGATTTTTTTTATGAAATAATAGTTTCTGTAAGAATGGCTAGCCAAGGTTGGTCGGTGTTTAGGCTAGTTTAAACAAACGTTTTGTTCTTAATGAGGTGGCGTCTTCAACTGAATACTCTGGCGCCTATTTGTGACTGATTAACTTTCCTAGTCTGCCCTTCTGGGTTTTCGGCCTAGGATGCTATGTTGTGTCCTAATTTTTGTCTAGGTTCCCTTTTTTCATTTTTTGGGATACCTAGCGGACTTTATTTTGTCTATGACGCTTTAGTTGTTTTGACGCATTTTGGAACAAAACGTTTGCGTAAACATGGTTATTTAATGGGGTATAGACATGTTTAGCAAGAAGAGAAGCAGATAGTAAGAATATCATTCTTTTGTAATTTCAGGGAAAATGTGTGCCCTAGAGATGCTCGGGGGCTGGGCATACCCCGAGGAGTGATCTCTAATAGTCATTGGGTTTACATCCCTTAGAATCAGAAGAAGGACATCTAATGACTAATGCTACCCTTCATGTTAATATCCCTCCTTTTTGGAAGATCGTCTTTTTAATGTACGGAGGGGAGACTTTTAAACTGCTAGGAAGTCTTTCCATATTTTCAAATGTCTTCTTCAGCCGCATCCATTTAAGGTATGGTGGACGGTTTACTGATTCGAATGTAGTCTTTAGCTTGAACCATGATCAACTTGTTACCTACCACGAATTTTAACTTTCGGTGGAGCGTTGAAGAAACTGCCCTAGCACTGTGAATCCAAGGTCTGCTCAATCTTCCCCTTGGATTCCTTTTTCCTTTTCCTCTTCGGTTTTTTTATTTTTCCTTTGTTTTTAGGAGCATTATCTTGTAGCTCCTTGGATGAATAAAATTTTTTTGCTTATCGTCCTGCCCCCAATGCTGGCTATGTTGAAGATATCTTCATTGACGGGCAATTCCTATGTGTATCTCAACGGTATAGTTTTATCCGATGTATACGGGGAAAAGACGAGGCATGAATAAACGCAAAGGTGTTATTACCCCTTCCCTGACATTATCAATTTGGGTATCGACATTTACTTCTTTCTTATTGTCTCCTTGTCCCAAATTGAAGGCCTTAGTTTTTTCCTTATGGGGCTGTATCAATTGAGTTTATTTTTCCAACAGTCTTTGCATGTCCGGGGAAATGGTCCCCTCCTTACTGTCTGACTCAATCCATTTGCCTTCGGCTTTCAGATCCCGCAGAGAGTTTTCAATCATAGACATGACTGTTTATATGGTCCTTATTTGGGTGTAGATTTTATTCAATTATTTTGGAATGAGAGAGAAAAGAATGAGAAGCATATGAATATTATGGATAATGCCTCGTTGTATTGATAGAAAGAAATATTTACAAAGCCCATATTAATCAAAAGATCTCGCGGCCACGGGCAGAGACCGCGAGAGATGCATCGGAAGCTTTTTTTTTATTTATTATTATTTTTTTTTAACCAAAAGATGCAAAAAATGAGGAGCCCTAGTTAGATGACATTCTCTACCCAAGCTCACTATTCTAGTTGTGATAGAGGCTTGATGTTTACGTTTGGGTCGAGAGGATCGAAGGTAATTTTCCCGGTGTTCAATAATTCTTGAACCCTATATTTCAGGTTGACGCAATTCTCCACGGAATGCCTAGGAGCACCTGAGTGGTAATCACATTTTTCGTTGAGATTGTACCAACCGGGGTAAGGTGGATCTTTCTTCTTTGGGGAGATACGTGTTAAGAGCTTGGCCTCTAAAAGCCTTGGCAGCAGACTCCCATAAGAGATTGGGATGGGAGTAAATTTCTTCTCTTGTCTGCGTGACTGTCCAGCTGATGGCGAAGAGGAAGAAAGAGTAGTAAAGTTCATGGCATTTACACTTCCCTCCTTTTTCTTGCCAAAGGGCTTCTTGAATGATGCGTGGGATTTCTTAAACTTTGGAGGGAATCGAGTATTTTTGACATCGGTTACCTCCTTTACATCAAAGTTGTATCCCTCATCAAAGTTGTATCCCTCTAATGCCCTTAATTTCTCTTCTAGGGCAGAAATTTGTTGTTTGGAAACCTCATGGTAGAGACATTGTTGGCGTATTAGTTCCATTAAATACGATATCTGCTCTTTTACTAAGTTAAGCTCAGTGGTGAGCCTGTGGTTTTGTTTCTCTAACCACTCCCTTAGTTGTGGCACCTGCTCCTTTATGGCATTAAGCTCAGCGGTGAGCATGTGGTTCTGCTCCTCTAATTTCTCCATCTTCTTGGCTTTTTGAGCGCGAGTGAGAATAGGTAGAAGACCAGCCACTTTCTAAATGATCTAAACGATTTTTATTATAGCTTTTTATTATGAATGATTAGTGTGAGATAAATATGCCTTAGACAATAGCTTTGGTATCTTCTCAAAAGCCTATGTTTTAAGGGTACCATACCCACCTTAATGTGCTAACTTCCTTTTTCAAAGGTTGCCAACATACCTTAGCGCACTTATCTCTTCTAGGAAGGTGATAAACGCACTTGAGTCTCTTTCGCTATTGTCTAAGGATATCTAATGCATCCTAGAATGAATGTGCTTTATGCATGCACTACAAAAATATTTTTTATGACAACATATATTGAAAGTGGAATAACTTTTGATTGGGTTGTCCGATTTGGACGCACAACATGTCAAAACGAAGAGAAAAGGGTGAAAACAAGGCTGCAAATACCCGAAGGGGACTTGGCCCAGTAATTTTCCCAAAAAACGCTCCTAAGACCTATTTTTTGGAGGTTTATTAAAATGATGTGCATGCTGCAATTATTTTCTCTCTTAGTTTTACCACTTATTGGATGATATGGTATGAATGATACGGCTTTGTCGAAAAATCTTTTTATTATAAAAGGTATTTTTATGGCTTTCAATCATTTTTATATTTTTTATGACCCTTTATCTCTTCTGTCGGTCAACGTGGCTACTTAGCTTACAAAGAACCTGAAACCAGGCTAGCTTAACTGAAGACTGTCCAAGATAAAGTTGGTTTATCTTATCACTTTTTTGATTTTTAGGGGTTTTCATTTTTTTGTTTGTTGTATGATTACCCTATGCTAATGCATCAATACAAATGCAGCAAATGAATGCACACACAATTCATTCACCCACGAGCAGAGCCATGCTTATTTAATCACGAGGTAGGGTTTTCCTGCAGAAACGTGCTTGGTTTAGGTGGTTCTACACTATTCTCACCAAGGCCAAAGGTCCCCAAGGTGCCCCCATTATAGGGACCTCTCAATCTCTCAGTCCTTGGGTCATGCACGGAACTCCATGGCGACATCCTTAGACCAAAAGAAGAGAGTTATCACCTTGAGTTGGTGGTTTCCGACAACGGTTGTAGCCCCGTGTGCCAACAAGCCGGTCGTATCTGCCACCCACTCCCTATAGGTATTCACTCTTGCCCCCGGGTATAGAGGGACTGTTGTGTGCAAGGGTTTTTGTGTGCAATTTATATTTCAAACAATTTGCAGAAAATAATCATACAGCAATTTATTAAAGCCATACAATAAAACATACGAAAGAGGGTAAAGGCGTAATTTCAAAATCTTTACTTAGTCTGAGTTTATCCGTCACTAAATGGGATCAACTCTCTAGCTTCCCCAGTGGAGTCGCCATCTGTCGCCACCATCCGTTTCGACGTCCCAGGGACATCTCGAACGTTTATGCGAGCGGTCGCGAAAAGATGGTTTAGACTCACGTTTTTTGTTTAAAGTGTGTTCATTGCTTTCGAGGTGCTCAACAACTGAACTACCCTCTAATAAAAGCAAGGTTTTCGAAAAGGGTTCTTTTGGATTCACCACCAATGTTTTGACCATAAACATTGGAAAAGGATAAAAAGGCGTTGATTTTATTAAAAACCAAATGTGGCCATTATAACCAGAGTTAGGTAAGGGAGTTAGTTACGTGTGGGGAAGGTGTTAGCACCCCACAACGCCCCTTTCGGGTTCCCTATGACGGATTAATTCATTTTAAGTGAAGATTACAAGAAATTACGCT
Organism: Sphenostylis stenocarpa; assembly: GCA_963425845.1. NCBI lineage: Eukaryota > Viridiplantae > Streptophyta > Magnoliopsida > Fabales > Fabaceae > Sphenostylis > Sphenostylis stenocarpa. The sequence goes on from OY731404.1 coordinate 63,901,974, forward strand.
ATTACCCTATTTTATTCGTACAACATTTAAATATGGCTATCTACATGATTTTATTTACATTTCATATATAAAGCAATAAATAAAGCAATAAAAGAGAAGAGATTTGAAAAGAACCTCCGTAGCAAGCTTTATATAGCAACTCTGTTACAATAAGGACGCGTTTCGACAGTCCCTCGCTCTACAACAACTCTCCTCATGAATACAGACTCGACTCGACTAAATTTAAAGAAGAATCGAATGCCGGAATATAATTCCTTAACTGATTGTTACCTATTTAAGGCAATCAGAAAGATCATTCGAAGGAGGGAGAGAAGTAGACAAGTGCTCTGAGTTGTCTGGGGTGTGGAAAATGAGCAAATGAGCCTCCTATTTATAGTTTTCGCTGCCTGGCACATTTGGGACAAGTGTCTGGGTTGGGACGGCCGTCCCAACTGCATGTTTTACAAAGGCTGGGACGCCCTGAGAAGCTAGGACTGGCAGTCCCACTTGGGACGGCCGTCCCACTTGGCCAGGGAAGGTTGGGACGGCCGTCTCAACCTTGGGACGGCCGTCTCGACCTATTTTGGCCAGCTTTTGTGTTCTGGGACCCCCGGGAAGCTTTCCTTTGTGTATTTGGACGTCGTTTGATGCCAATAAACGCCCTTTAAAGCTTTATCTTCATATAGGAAGTCTTCTTGGCCTTTTTTGAGATGTCAGGCGAGCTTTGTCTTCGTAGGAAGTCTCTTCAGCTTTTATTATTGAGAGACCGGGCAAAATTAGGGGTCTACACTCACTATTTATAAGGATTCACGCCTGTCAGGTCGAGACGGCAGTCTCGACTGGCAAGGTCAAGACGACGGTCTCGACTGGCAAGGTCAAGACGGTGATCTTGCCATTCGGGATGGCGGTCTTGACTTGCATTAATGGCGAGACGGCGGTCTCGTTTGGCGAGACGACGGTCTCGACTTGTCAAGTGACGAGAGGGCCTTCTCGCCAAACAGGAGGGGGGTCTCACCATTAGCAAGTGGTGAGACGGCGGTCTTGACTTGCCCGTCAGCGAGACGGCAGTCCCGAAAAGCGAGACGGTGATCTCGACTCCTAAAGGCAAAAATCCTTATTTTTATACAAAAAATCCTTCCTACTCTAATATGGGGCCTAATAGTCTCTAATAGTGGCTTTTTAGGCTTCGTCCATCTTTGAATAGGAGGTCTTCTGCTCTTATTTTGAGGCCGGACAAGATTTGGGGTCTACACTCCTTGGTAGACCTTGGATTCATGACGCTAAGGCGGTAACTTCAACGCTCCATCAGAAAGTCAAGTTCATAGTAGATGACAAACTGGTCACGGTCAAAGCAGAAGATGATATCTTGATCAGTGGACCGTCTACTCAATGTCGTCGCCGTCCGTTCCGACGTCCAGGGACATCTCGAACGTTTATGCGAGCGGTCGCGAAAAGATGGTTTAGACTCGTGTTTTTTGTTTAAAGTGTGTTCATTGCTTCCGAGGTGCTCAACAACTGAACTATCCTCTAATAAAAGCAAGCTTTTCGAAAAAAGGTTCTTTTGGAGTCGCCACCAATGTTTTGACCATAAACATTGGAAAAGGATAAAAAGGCGTTGATTTTATTAAAAACCAAACTTGGACATTATAACCAGAGTTAGGTAAGGGAGTTAGTTACGCGTGGGGAAGGTGTTAGCACCCCACAACGCCCCTTTCGGGTTCCCTATGACGGATTAATTCATTTAAGTGAAGATTGTGAGAAATTACGCGATTACCCTATTTTATTGCATAATGTTAGAAAATGGCTATCTACATCACTTTATATTGCATACAGAAAGCAATAAATAAAGCAGTAAAAGAGAAGAGAATTGAACAGAACCTCCGTAGCAAGCTTTATATTGCAAATCTTTGATCGCAAGGATGCGTTTTGGCAATCCTTCACTCTACAAAGACTCTCCTCTCCAAATACAAGATCAACTCGACTCAATTTTACAGAAGAATCGAATGCTGGAATATGATTCCTTAACTGATTGTTACCTTATTAAGGCAATCAGAGAGTTCATTCGAAGAGGGAAGAGGATAGACAAGTACTAGGAGTTCTCTGGTGTGTTAAACAGTGCCAAATGAGCTTCCTATTTATAGTTTTCGCTGCCTGCACACTTGGGACGCGCGTCTGGGTTGGGACGGCCATCCCAACTGCATGTTTTACAAAGGCTGGGACGCCCTGGGGAGCTGGGACTGGCAGTCCTACTTGGGACGGTCGTCCCACTTGGCCAGGGAAGGTTGGGAAGGCCGTCTCGACCTGTTTTGGCCAGCTTTCATGATCTGGGACTCCCGGGAAGCTTTCTTTTGTGTATTCGGACGTCGTTTGATGCCGATAAACGCCCGTTAAAGCTTTATCTTCATATAGGAAGTCTTCTTGGCCTTTATTGAGATGTCAGGCGAGCTTTGTCTTTGTAGGAAGTCTCTTCAGCTTTTATTATTGAGAGGCCGAGTGAGCTTTGTCTTGTCATATGAGATCTTCTCAGCCTTTATTGAAAGACCGGGCAAAATTAGGGGTCTACAGCTGCCCCCCTTCACCTACCTGGCTAATTATGTTGGCTTAATATGCCCACAAAATTAGTTGGTAGGGGAAGGAGTTAACCCTTTTGCTCGGTTATCCTTCGGATGCTTCTTTGCTGATCCTCCGGATGATAAATATTTTTGATAGGTACCAACCCCTATCTGGTTTGAACCTTACTTTATAAGGCTCTGGTGAGTACTTACCCTCACCCGGTACAAGTCTGTGTTTCACTAGACTCTTGTGGGTACCTACCCCCACTAGGTATAAACCTTGTTTTGCAAGGCTTTGGTGAGTACCTACCCTCACCCGGTATGAGTTCGCATTTTGCTAAACTCTTGTGGGTACTTACTTCCGAGGTGCTCCACACTGAACTATCCTCTAATAGAAGTAAGGTCTTTGCAACCCGTTTTTGTAATGCTTAGGTGAGTATTTTACTCCACCTAATGCATTCTTCTAAGTTTTGATGAGTACCTACCCTCATCCGGTACAAACCTTATTTTATAAGGCTTTGGTGGGTACCTACCCCCACCTGGTACGAATCTGCATTTTTGCTAGATTCTGATGAGTACCTACCCTCATCCGGTATAAACCTTATTTTATAAGGCTTTGGTGGGTACCTACCCCCACCTGGTACGAATATGCATTTTTGCTTGATTCTGATGAGTACTTACCCTCATCCGGTATTAACCTTATTTTATAAGGTTTTGGTGGGTACCTACCCCCACCCGGTACGAATCTGCATTTTTGCTAGATTCTGATGAGTACCTACCCTCATCCGGTATAAACCTTATTTTTTAAGGCTTTGGTGGGTACCTAGCCCCACCTGGTACGAATTTGCATTTTTGCTAGATTCTGATGAGTACCTACCCTCATCCGGTATTAACCTTATTTTATAAGGCTTTGGTGGGTACCTACCCCCACCTGGTACGAATATGCATTTTTGCTAGATTCTGATGAGTACCTACCCTCATCCGATATTAACCTTATTTTATAAGGCTTTGGTGGGTACATACCCCCACCCGGTACGAACCCCGTTCTGCAAGGCTCTGATGGGTACCTACCCCCACCCGGTACGAACCCCATTCTGCAAGGCTCTGATGGGTACCAACCCCCACCTGGTCCGAACCCCGTTCTGCAAGGCTCTGATGGGTACCAACCCTCACCTGGTCCGAACCCCGTTCTGCAAGGCTCTGATGGGTACCAACCCCCACCTGGTCCGATCCCCGTTCTGCAAGGCTCTGATGGGTACCTACCCCCACCTGGTCCGAACCTCGTTCTGCAAGGCTCTGATGGGTACCTACCCCCACCTGGTCCGAACTCCGCTCTGCAAGGCTCTGATTGGTACCAACCCCCACCGGGTCTGAACCCCGTTCTGCAAGGCTCTGATGGGTACCTACCCCCACCCGGTCCGAACCCCGTTCTGCAAGGCTCTGATGGGTACCAACCCCCACCTAGTCCGAACCCCGTTCTGCAAGGCTCTGATGGGTACCAACCGCCACCTGTTCCGAACCCCGTTCTGCAAGGCTCTGAATAAGCCCCGTTCTGCAAGGCTTTTAGGATGACTTTTTGATAGTCAATCCTGTGGTCATCTGGTTTTGGAGATGTATTGGCGACTTATTGTTTCTGTTCACGCGCCCATTCCGTGGGGAATATTTGATTTGACTTTTTGACTTTTCTGTTAGTCATCCGGTTTTACCGGGGATTCTTTGTTTTTGGCTTTTTCGTTTAGCCATCCGGTCTTTGCCGGGGATTTCTGATTTTTGGCTTTTCTGTTTAGCCATCCGACCTTTGCTGTGGATTTTTGGTTTGATTGTGACTCTTGATTAGGCAGATGCTTCAATAGTGGTGAAGGCTTTGTTGTTTTTTCGCCTCTGAATAGGCTGATGTTCTATTTGAGGATATTTGTTCTTGATAATACCTCTGAGTAGGCAGATGCTTTTTGAAAGCTTTGTGCTTGCATTGCCTCTTGCATAGGTTGATTTCCCGTTTCTTGGGGATATCGGCTCTTTGCTTGCCTCTGAGTAGGCATAGGCATTCTTGGGAGTGAAGGTTTTGCCTTTCACTGGGGATATTCATATTGGGTGTTATAGGCGATTAACTCACTGAGGATATGAATTTTGTATTTTGCCTTTTGCTGGTAGGCCCGCTGGGGATTGTTTCTTTTTGGTGATCCGCCAGGGATTTGATCGTTTCCTGGGGATCTATTTTGAATTGCCCCCTAGGGAGGAACGAATTTTTTTGACTCCTTGTTGGAGGTTGTTGTTTGAGCTGGCTTTGCCTATGCTCTTATTCCGCCGGGGAATGAGTTTTTATCTTTTTTCTCGCGATTTGTATCTCTTTTTCGCGATTTGGCTTTTCCATATGTGCGCCTTTTTATACACATTGGCTTTTTTCTTTGGATGAAAAGACATTTTTTTTTTCTCTTTTCTTTTTGGTGATCCCTGGGGAATTTTTCCTTTACTTCTTGGGGATCCAATCCTTGATTTGATTTTTTATGATGGAGTCTTGGCTCCGACTTTTGTGAGGCTCTTTATTGAGCGGAATGAAGAGATTTTCTTCTTTTTCTCTTTTTTGGGATTCACCGAGGAGTTTGTCGGCTTCCTGGGGATCCAATTTTGATGATGGAGTCTTGGCTCCTGGCCTTGTGAAGCTCTTATTTGAGCTGGAAGATGGAAATTTTCTTGTTTTCCTCTTTTTGTAGACTTTTCTGAAATGCTCTATTTGGAGATATTTATTGGGCCTTTTTCATTGTGGCCTCTATTGGGGAATGAAAGTTTTTCTTTTCTTTCTTTTTGTTGCCCCCTGGTGATATGGAGGACTTGTCTCCGCATTTTCTTTGATGAACTCTTGTGTAGTCCTTATTCTCCTTATTCTCCTTTGGGGAAATGGCGGAGATTCTGGATGAGTTTGCTTGATGACTCATGTGGCGATGAAGCTGAGTCGTGAGGTAATCTTTTTTTTTGTTTTGCCTTTGTAGTAGCCAAGGATCCTCTTGGGGATGATCAAGTCTTTCCGTTGGCTTTTCTCTGGTGATGGCTTCCTTCTTTCTTGGATGGAAGTATGTTGATTGAAGCTTTAAATGACTATGGTTGATGACTCATGCGGTGATGCTGAGTCATGAAGTAATTTTTTGTTTTTCCTTTGAAGTAGGCAAGGATCCGCTTGGGGATGATCGAGCCTTCCTGTTGGCCTTTTTCTGGTTTACCTTCGTTTATTGGGATAGAAGGTTAGAGCTAGTTTCCTTGAAGCTCTTTATTCTACTGAAATGGTTTTGATTTTGCCTTTCACGATTTTGATTTTCATATGGAGACTGGATTCTGGCGCCTCCTGTTTTCAATCACAAGTATGGAGACTAGACTCCTTATATGCATGTTTATTTATTTGAAGAAAATTATTTTTCTTGATTTTGACAAAGTCATATTATGCAACTACTTTGTGTGTGGATGTCCTAAATGCAATCTATTTGTTTATTTAATTTTGATGCATTTAGAAAGTAACTGGCCTTCTCCCGTTGGCTTCTTATGAATACGCCGATGGGCTACTCCTTTATGACCATGATGGGCTCCTTATTTATGATGATGGGCTCCTCTTTTATTCATCTTTTAGTCTTAGCCTTATCTTTTGCCTAGACCACCCTTTACGGGTTTTCGATCTAGCGGGCTGCCTTAATTTTTGCCTAGAATATCTTAGGGGGCTTTTGCCTTATCTTTTGCCTAGACCGTTTTTTTTTTTGGGGGTTTCCGATCTAGCAGGCTACCCTAGTTTTTACCTAAGAATATCCTAGCAGACACTTATTCTTTTATTATTTTTATGCTTCCTCTTTTAGATGCATGCTTGATCTTTGATTAAAAGTCTTTGCGCATATTTATGATTTATCAATAAAGAGGCATTTCCATAATATTTGGTCAAGAGAAAGGAAATGAAAAGGAATTTTATTGATAAATGAGCAAAGTTTTATTTCTTTTATAGAAGGATTTCAAAAGGTATTTAGAAGAATGGGTGGTCGGGGTTGGCTGTACTATTTAGGCTTATACAATCATGTCTATGATATCTGCCCCCTGGTTCTCCTAATTGCTTCAGTTGAGATGCCTGAGCTCAGAGTGAAGACTATGCAGACTGCTTGCTTCTGGAAGAATGTTACTTTAGCCGCCTTTTCGGTTTTCGACTAAAGTAACCATTGCTCTTAGTTTTTTTTTATTTTTCCTCTTCTTTTTGCCTAGGACGTATCCTAGCGAGGGATATAGACCCTATCTTTTGCCCAGGAATGTCCTTTGCGGATTTTCATTCCTGACAGGTCATGAGCAATGTCTTCAAGCATAATACTTCTTCACCGCATCAGAATTGATCGGGTGTCGAAGTTCCTCTCCATCCATATTTGTGAGGATAAGTGCCCCTCCTGAGAAAGCTCGTTTGACAACAAAGGGTCCTTCGTAATTTGCTGCCCATTTTCCAATTTTATCCTTCTGGGCTAGAAGCATTTTCTTTATTACTAGATCCCCTTCTTGATAAGTATGAGGGTGGATCTTTTTATCATAAGCCTTTTTTATCTTCTTTTGATAGGATTGTCCATGACATATAGTGTTCAGTCGCTTTTCATCGATAAGGTTTAGCTGGTCATATCGACTTTGAAACCATTCGGCTTCTGTAAATTTTGCTTCCATTATAATTCGCAGGGAAGGTATTTCGACCTCTATTGGCAATACAGCCTCCATTCCATACACAAGGGAGAATGGCGTAGCTCCTGTTGAGGTTCGTACAGACGTTCGATAACCATGAAGAGCAAAAGGCAACATTTCATGCCAATCCCTATTGTAGACCCCTAATTTTGCCCGACCTCTCAAAATAAAGGCTAGGGAAACTTCACACGAAAATAAAGTTCACCCGGCTTCATATCAAAAACCGAGAAAGACCTCCCGCAACAAGACGAGGTTCACCCATCCACACAATAAAGACTAAGGAGACTTCCTACACGAAGATAAAGCTAGCCCGGAATATTAATAAAGGCCAAGAAGACTACCTATATGAAGATAAAGCTTCAACGGACCAGGGGTCCCAGAATGCGAAAACAGGCCAAGACAGGTTGGGACAGCCGTCCCAAACTTGGGCCAGCTCGTTCCAAACATCAAAAGACAAGTGAGACGCACGTCCGACCTTTGGGACGCACGT